>CM067505.1:38589944-38687444 GCA_034509495.1 Acestrorhynchus altus | reverse complement strand
ATAACTGTGTAGACATGTTTTATATATTAGGGCTGTTCATCAATTTTCTTCAATTCATCACAAAAACAAAAGTTAATATTAAAGTTTCTAGTATATTTCTAGTGAAAACTTCATCATAAGACCGTATGTGTTAAAACCCATTTCAGAATTAAGATTAAGGATTAGGTTTAGGTGTTGTTGATCCTCCTTTTTACCCAAATTATGAAGAACTAATCTAATCTCTTAAATTTTCTGATCAATATGCTCAAATGTAAAAAAGAATAAATTATTCAAAGGTTTCTGAGAAAATGATTTATTTGAGATTTTAAAGAGTTTATTTAATAGATATTGAAGAAAATCCCAAAAGAACATGTGACATTTTCATCTCAAAATCCATCCAAACTATGAAGAACCAATGAAATTAAATTAAAAATAAAACATTTTCACCAAATAACATCAGAACTTTAAATTTCAGAATCAGGAGATCTGAGTCAACTTTCTGACTGATTTTGTTGCTTCTCTTGTTCCTGACAGTTGATGGGGCTCCTCAAGCCATATCTACAGGTACGTCTCAGACCTTCTCCCAACTTCACATTTCATATCTCCTGTAATGATTATAATCGGAAGGTGTGTGAGAATGCTCCATAATGACATACTGATGATTGACTGGTTTCACCTTTGCCCTCAGATCAGGACTCCACCTCTGATGAAGCTCCAACTGGTGAGTCTACAATCTGACCAGGTGTTCTGGACAGACCTCAAGGCCTCTGGTGTGTTTATACGGGTGAATCTCAGTTATGTCCTTTATGATTATCTTCACAGAAAGCATGAACTCCGTCTCGCCCGACCAGCCCAACGGTGAGTACACCAGAGTTACTAATCTCATAAGGGTTAAAGAACAGGGTTCCAAACCAGTTCCGTATGTTCAGTCCTACGATACGATACGATCCTACGGTACAACATTCGGGTTCTTTAAGGGATTCCATAGAAGAATCACTACCATAAAGGAGATGTGAGCGTGAGGAACCTTTAAAATGGTAAAGAACCTTTGTATGAACTTCTTTAACCCTTCTTTAAATGTTCTTCCCTTCCAGTTTTTATAGAACCAACAGTGGTTCCTCTCTGGCACTTCTCACAGAACCCATCATAATGTAAAATATGCAACTTTGTTATAAAACCTTAATAGGTTTTTCACACATTTCTAAAGAAATTCATTTTTAAAAATTCCCTTCAAATAAAGGTTCTTTAGGGATCCAACAGGTTCTTTGAGCAGTGCCATAAAATAAGCCCCTATGATTCCATAAATAGCACATTTGTAAAGAAAGCTTCTGAGGACCTTTCACTTTGTGTAGTGGTTGTTTTCTTCACAGATCTCTTTCACAAACATGGTTCTTTATAGTGGTTCTTCTATCGCATCAATCTTTAGAACCATTATTATTAAAAGTGCAGAGGCCACTCAAAGTGTTTATATTACGAGAAGAAATATTAAATAAAAACAGGATAAAATAACTTGTTTGAAGAGCAATAAACCTCAGCAACAGTTTAAACAGATATAAAAATAAAAATAAAACACAATAAAATAGTATAAAATAAATTATAAAACATATATAAATAATATTTAGATAGTGAGATACAGTAAAATGTGGTGTGTATAGAATATGATAAAATGTATTAAAATATGGTAAAATACGCTACAATGTAATAAAATACAATAAAGTATAATAATAACTGATAAAATACATCACTGTTCAAGTCAGAACTGGAACTCAAAGATTTCAAACCCTGCAGGAAACCTTTAAACCCCTGAGAATGTTTAGTAACAGAGCACCACCTAGTGGTAGAACTGAAACATGCTCTGGCTCCAGAAATCCCACTACGCTGCAGAGGCTGGTACCATTCCCTCCTTAAACTGCTGTAGTAGAACTTTCAGGAGAACCTAAAAATGTACCTTTAAGCACACCACATGGGTACAATCACTTACGAAGAAAACTGGAACATGATAAACTCCTTATTTAACACTAACCCAAAGTCTGGAGATGGTTCTCAAACCATGACTCACGTATAATGGAATCCTTGGTGGTGGTCTCCGATCACAGCGGTGGTATCTGGAATGTCTTTTCTCTAGGTTGGGACATCTCTGATACTGTCAGAAGCCATTTTAATATGAAGTATCCAGATAAAAATGAAGAAACTCCAGATAGGACGTGGAATCAGGTGTGCTGGAAGCAGCTAATCCTCTAAATATGCAGGGCAACTGGCCACCAGGACTGAGTTTGGGAAGCGCTGACTTAGAACCACTTACCTTAGAACCCAAGAGCTGCACTTTGTGGTCAGATACATTCTGTTTTCGAGGCATATCATAACTCAGGATCAGGGTAACCTACAGATCATAACACACTACAAAAAGGACCCTCATTCATGAGTCATCATTGTGGGATGAAGTCATTGAGGAATCCAGTTCGGAAAACAGCTAGAAATCACTGGTTTCCAACTGAATCCCAGTTTAAACACTCCAGCAGCTCTGCTGTGTCTGATCCAGTCATACTGGCACAACACACTAACCACCATGTCAGTGTGACTGCAGTGCTGAGAATGACCCACCACCCACATAATATCTGCTCTGTGGTGGTCCTGTGGGGTCCTGATCATTGAAGATCAGGGTGAAAGGAGGAGAATAAAGTATCAGAGAAGCAGATGAACTACAGTCTGGAATTATAGAACCAGAAAGAGAACCTGTGTGATCAGAGGAGCTGATAGGGTGGACAGAGAGAGGAGAAACAAGCAGGTGGTCAATAATAGTGGTCAGCAAAAATGACAACGTCAATATATTGTAATATAAAGAAATTTTCATGACTTTTCAAGCTCAGTTATGACTCTTATTTTTACTAATAAAGGTCATGAACAGGATTCTCTGGTTGATGCCACAAAAACCTTACTGTCGATTCGGTTTTCCATCGGTTTTAGCTGTTAGAACTGGGGTATTGATGGTGTACAATGGTGTTATTATTTTCATATTAGTTTCTAAATCATTCGTAGCAGTTATGAACAATATGCATTAATAAGAGATTAAACTATAACCTCCTAAAGGGACACTTGTGTTTTTTCATTGACAGATGAGCCGCAGTCCTACAATGGAGCCACTGCAGGTAAGAATGAAAGAGCAAATCAACTTCTACCAAGAAATGACTTTAGTGGAGAAGGAAAAAACCTTCCCGGCTTTCAGTGGAAGTCAATGTAGAATAGAGTTAATTCCGAGTCATTTTGGAGGATTTCTATTGGTCCGTTCATCATTTCTGACACGATATAAAGAACGGGCAGATCCACATTATGGAGAAAAATGAAGTACAGTATGTGTTCTCAGCACAAGTACTATGATCTGGGGATCTCAGGTTCAAATCCCAGGTCAGGCTGCATGCATGTAGCCAGAAACTGAGAGAGTAAAGTTGTGGGTACAAAGCTTGTATGTTTGTTAGTCGTTGTACTGGGCTATCGTCTGAGCACGTTGACTGCCCAGTGAGGGTCCTAATGGGGTTGGGTAACAGACACTTCCAAACTGGGATGGGGAAAATGGAGTTACAGGAACATTATTATAACGTTAATCGTAAGATACATAAAGAGAGTCAGTGTTAAATATATAACAGTCCCTGTTTGTTATGATATAGAAGCAAGTAGCACGAGTGCAGAAGCTGGTCAAGCAAATGGTGAGTAACACCTACCGTGTTCATTACTGTATTTCCTGTATGTCCCACTGTGTAGACTGGAGTAAATGACATAATCAGATGCTTAATATACATTTTATTACATCTTTGTGTCCTTTAGGGTCTCAAGTTAATGATGTGACAACAGCAGGTGAGTTCCTCCACGTCATACATCATATTTCATACATTATATTAAGATGTGAAGGACACAGTCAGGCTTGTAAAGCATTAATGAAGGGTTCTTTCAGTGATGCCACTGAAGAACCACATTTGGTTATATAAAGAAGCATGTTTGTATAGAGATGCGTGAGGAACCTTTAGTAAAGCTTATTTAGACCCGAAATAAACCAACACAGAGATGGAATCAGCAGGATTCTTCCAAAGAATCATGAGTGTAGGTTATCAGTGATGTTCGGTACAGTATGAGAGGAGGACAGAGTTGAATATCGGTTTACTGATCATCAAAAGATTAGTTGCAACTGCTGTAGAAACTCCATCTAGTGTAGAAACTCCAACTAATGTAGAAACTCCAACTAATGTAGAAACTCCATCTTGTGTAGAAACTCCATCTTGTGTAGAAACTCCAACTGCTGTAGAAACTCCATCTAGTGTAGAAACTTCAATTCCAAAGTATAGAAACTCTGCATCCTTGTAACTCTGAATTCATGTGTTGTCAAAGGTCTCAGGTTGCTGTTTCTAAGGGTTAACACACATTTACTTGTTCTTTGTTTATTTTTTGTAGACGCCACAAAATCCAGCACTGAAGAGCAAGACGGTAAATGAGTCATGACTGATTAGAACCAGTTCAACTTAAAAATGATGAGTCAAATGTCTGTGATGAGCTAAAAAGTCCAAATTACATTTGATAATTGCGCTGAAATAGGAACGGCATTGCACATTATTTCTAATATCTAACATCAACTCAGTCACTGACAAACATCAATAAACTGCTAATATAATGTTTTGTGTTAAATGATGCTTATATTTGGATGAAATTGACTCAAAAGATTTTTTTTTTCAAAAATACTGGACACAGTTTATATTTAGTTCAGGCTGTATATACCACCTATCATGTGCCATCTGTGGCTCCTCCCTCTTTATTTGTATACCATCTAGAACCATTTGCAGGTTAGAGCACCAACATCACATGACATCTCGAGACTGGCAGGAAGGGCTTTGACAGTAGGGCGCTTAGCCTTGCTGGGATTTGAGTTTATGGTCTATTTATGCTTGACAAGCAGCACTTAGACTGTAGGGCCACCCTAGATCTGTGAAATGACACTACATACAATCACAGTTCGGAGTAAATTTACCTTCCCTTCTTTCTCAGACACAGAAATGAACACAGCTTCACAGCTCTGGTGGAGCGACTGTCTAACTACCTGCTTGTTAAGAGTCTTATGAGGCCATATGTTCAAATCCTAACATCACAATCCTCCAAAAATAAACGTAAAAATAAAATTCAGAAAATATAAAGGCCTTCTCAAAGAGATCGGGGGCTCTCTAACCTGCAGATGGGAATAAAGAGTAAATCAACTGAGGGGGACGAGCCACATATTCAAAAATCATAATTTAGTGCATGTAAGCATAATTATTCCATAAATATATTATATCTGCACAGTTTATTGACTTTTATTGACTGTGTTGATGTGATATTCATGCAGAGATGCTGTAAAATCAGGCCGTTTCTTTGTTTGTGCCGTTTAAAATTAGTTTAAAAAGTAATATGTAACGCATTAATATTATTATTATTATTATTATTATTATTATTATTATTATTATTATTATTATTATTATTATTATTCTCCTTCGAGAAGTAACACGTGTCCTGTTGGTGACTTTGACCTTTCTGGCCCTCAGAGAATGAGAGTCCAGAGTCAGAGGAGGTTGTGAAGGCCGCTCCAGTGCAGCGTGCTACTAAAGCCAACAATGCAGCGCCACGCAAACGCAGCAAGCCAGTCATCACCTCAAAGAAGAGGACGAGACCCTTCCGTCCCTGAGGAAGCTCAGCTGGTGAACGCGAGGAGGATGCAGAAGCAAACTACTGATGCCAAGGCAAAGAAACTAAGGGGAGAAAAGCAAACACTTCTGTATTCAGTGGCATTTTTGTTTTGTTCAAAGTCAATAACCATGAATTAGACCTGATTCTGCTGGGGGTACTGTTCCGGTCGGCCTGGACTGTTTGATTGGTCGCTCATATGTTGTGATGGAAAAATCAGGTCCACAAAGTAAAAATCGGCCCCAGGATTCTGACCCGACTGCCTGGAGGTTCTGCAGCTGAGCTCTACGCAGAGCTGCCCAGGCAGTCGGATCAGAACCCCGGGTGGACTTTTACTTTACTGGACCTCGAACGATTCTGTCTCTCCACGCTTTCAGGAGAACACTAAGCAGATCTCAGAGAGTCCCACACAGACTTGATGACGCTCTTTTCACTGGTGCTGGCTGCCTGCAGGCCGTGCTCAGACTGTAGCTGTAGCTTTTAGGGACTAGATAAAGAAGCTGCAACGTCTCGCTCTCAACACAACGTCAGTGTTCCAATCAAAAGTGTTTCTCTCTTGTTTTTTTTTTGTCATTGATCACTTTTTTATACACACAGTATTTAACGATGTTAAATATCATTTTCATATCAGAATCAAAATGTGTTATCCTTAAACTTCTTTCTTTATATTGTACATCCAAATAAACTTCAACGCAAATGAGATGTAACTAATAATCATGGTGTGTGTTTGTGTGTGTGTGTGTGTGTGTGTGTGTGTGTGTGTGTGTGTGGGTGTGTGTGTGTTTGTGTGTGTGTGTGTGTGTGTGTATGAGAGGAGAATGACAATATAGCTGAAAAATAATTCATTTTATAAAAGTAATACATAAACATATAATAATTAAAAAATGATATATAGGAAATAATAATAATAATAATAGTATTAATAATAATAATAATAATAATAATACACTAGAAATAAGTATCTGGTGCATTTGGTTGATTTTACTTTAGAAAATGTATTTAATAAAATCTGTTTACATTGACTTCCATTGAAAGGTTCTGCTTTAAAGCTGCTGTTTTGGTGTTTTGGAGATACAGGAGAAGTTTTTGTGAGATTTTATTTAAACTCAATTTATAATATTTAAATGTAAATATATAAGAATACACAAAATCCAGCAATATAATAATAATAATAATAATAATAATAATAATAATAATAATAATAATAATAATGAATTAATTAATTAAGTTCTGCTTTTTAAGCTGATTATAACTGATTATATAAAGCACACACAGATAAATACTGTGTCCTCTGCTTTTTATTACACACACATTTGTGCTGTTCTTTTGAATCACAATAAACACTGATTTATTTGTTTGTTTTTTGGAGGAGAAAACTTTTATTTTGTCTAAAAAAAATGTCTTTTTGAACATTTGTTTCCATATAACTGTGGTTGAACTTCATCATCAGACAAAAACCTCATTACTGTAAAGGAGGAGGAACAAATTAACTTTCAATTAAAATATAAATAGATATTATTTCAGGTCATTTTGGAGCCAATTCAATTGGTTCATTCATCAACTGGCAGATTCACAGTGCTGCTGGAGTGCTTAAACACTGTGTCCCTCACTGTCCACTCTATCAGACACTCCTACCGAGTGTCTCCACCTTGTATATGTAAAGTCAGAGACAGAAGCTCATCTGTTTCTGCACAGTTTGTGTTGGTCGTCCTCTAGTCCTTCATCAGTGCTCACAGGACACTGCCCACAGGACGCTGTCGGCTGGACATTTCTGCTTGGTGGACTGTTCTCGGTCCAGCAGTGACACTGAGGGGTTTAAACACTCCAGCAGCACTGCTGTGTCTGATCCACTCGTACCAGCAACACACACTAACACACCACCACCATGTCAGTGTGACTGCAGTGCTGAGAATGACCCACCACCCACATAATATCTGCTCTGTGGTGGTCCTGTGGGGTCCTGATCATTGAAGATCAGGGTGAAAGGAGGAGAATAAAGTATCAGAGAAACAGATGAACTACAGTCTGGAATTATAGAACCACAAAGAGCTCCTGTGTGATCAGAGGAGCTGATAGGATGACTGTAGAAACAATGAGGTGGTCATAATGTTATGGTTGATTAGTGTCTGAATGTATAGAGCATGTATGTCTCAGTACGCTGTATAAAGAAGGTTGTATAGGCTGGTTTCAGACACTGAAAACCCTCTATACCTCTCTCTCCCAGCCATCAACACTCCGGCCTGTTAAAGGTCAGGCTTTTCTCTTACACCGAAGCTGATACCCAGCTGGAGTCCTGGGCCTCTCCTTCCACTCCCCTGTGACGCACTCCAGTACTCCCTGTTCACTCTTGAGCTCAGACTCAGACTGGCTCTTCTTTCCATTTTACACTCAGCTCTTCATCACAAGAAGGCCGAGAAGTCAAATCCTCACCATCCACGAAGCCTGGCCTGCTGCAGGTGACACCAAGGCTGTCCATAAACCACACCTCTGCTCGTCTTTCTCAGATCCGATCTGCCTTTTAAAGCTCCAGTGTTGCTTTTCCTGGGTTTCCACCATTACAGGCTCTGTTAAAGCGAGAACCGCACTCACAAAAGCTCCATGCTAAGACTGTGGTAAACAGATTAGATGTCATCCTGTGAGGGATCTAATGATTTTCAGCAAAGAACATGTACTAGGAGTGCTTAAAGAGTCCTTTGCACCATGAAATGGATCTCTAAGGCTGTTGGAGAATGTGCTGTGGAGGGTTCTATAGAGAACCTTTTTGAAAAGGGTTCTGAATAGCACCCAAAAGGATTGCACTATTGTTGCGGTGTAGCTTGTAACAGTAGAGGAACCCTATTCAGTGCTATATAAAACCATTTCTAAAAAGGTTCTACAGTGCATCCTCCATTCAACTGAAGAACCGTTTCACAATGCAAGTCGTTTAATCAAACATAGTTTAGTGTAAGATGCTTAGACTGTAGCTCCACCCCTCAGTCTTTTGTACTCTTTATTCTCATTTGCAGGTTTGAGTGCCTCCTATCACATGACATTCCCAGACTGGAAGGAAGGGCTTCGACTTCAGAGCATGCAGGCCTTGCTAGGATTTGAACCATCTCACACCTGATTAGCAGCAGTTAGACTGTAGGGCCACCCTAGAGCTGTAAAATGACTAGTGCATCTCAAAAAATGTAATACTATGAAAAAGGTTTTTGATAATATGGGATTAATGGCTTTAATAATGTACAGTATTTCTGATTCTGATACTGCCAGTTTACCACTGATCCTTAGACCACTCTTAATGGATAATGACCACTGCAGACTGGGAACACCCCATAGACACTGCAGTGTTGTAGATGCTCTGACCCAGTCATCTAACCATCACAATTTGGCACTTGCCAAACTCACTCAAATCCAGTAGGGCTCCTTACTTTTTGGTTGTTATTAGAACACGCTAGAAAGAACACACCAGCAACATGAAGGTTCTGGGAGACCAGCATGAACCATGGTGAGGGACAGTTCAACATGTGTGGAGTGATCTAACAGCAATAATTGTGAACACTCAGAGAGCAGCGATGCCCTCCATGAGTCATCCTGTTAGTCCAGCACCACTGGCAGATGGCTGCATGATGCAGGACCATTAATAACGACTGCCCTTAACACCATGCCAACATCACCAAGAGACTGAAATGGTGTCATACCAGACTGCCATGGAATCACTCAGAATGGCAGCGGGTCACCTTTCCTGGCGAATACCGCTTTTGTTTTGCTGGAGATTTGTGTGGAGGCACCGTGGTCAGCACCAAGATCAATGCTGTCATGTTCAGAAGGCCAGGTGTCACGGTGTTTGGTGAGATCTTGCAAAATCAGCAGGAACCGAATGAGAACATTCAAGCATCATGGGATGGATTAGAGCATTGGTGGGGTCACGATGTAATGTGATGTTCAGTAATACCACTTACAGCTGATGGAGGAACATCTAGCAGCGAATAAATTTTAACAGCTGGCTTGTTGCATTGGTGGTGTCCAATTCCAGCACCATGCTGGAGTTCAGTGAGCTCTTCAGACCCTCCCATTCTTTCACTGATGTGTGTAAAGTCAGACTGCATGGCTAGGGGCTTAATTTTATATACCTGTAACACCTGAATTCAATGTATCAGGGTCTTGATATGTTTATATCCTCATATGTTTGTCCATTTTGAGTATATTGATTGTTCAAAGTTCTGAATGCAAATATTTAAGGGGGTCAGATACTTATCAGCAACACTATAGGCCCTGCTGACCTCCGACCCTTCAGAAAGCAAATGCCAGGGTTTAAGTAAGGCTTGGTCTGAAGACAGACGAAGCAGTGTGTTTCTGAATGGGGTCAGCTGTCCACTCTCACGTGAACCTTCTTAAAATCACCTAAGCTTGCACTGCTCCCCAGCTAGCACGTATAGTGGAGTCTCATTTCGTTCCACATCTTAATGGGTTTAACTTTCAATTTTGAAGGAAGGCAATGTTCTATAGGGGGTCATCACTATAGAAATTCTTCATGGGCAAATATACTTTGGGCCACAACTTTATTGAAGAGCCAGAAAGCAAAACTCACCAAAATAGATTTTTTTTTGGTTTAAATGGGAAGCATTATGTTTGGAGAAAGGAAAAAACTGCATTCCAGCATAAAAAGCTCATCCCATCTGTGAAATACGGTGGGAAAAATGCTAGGACATCCATCTGTGAGCTGTATCTCAAAAAAAATGTGGGTCATGCACCAAGACAACGACCCTCAGCACACAAACCGTTCTACCAAAGAATGTTAAAGAATAAAGGTCATTTTGAGGAATGGCCCAGTCAAAGTACTGACCTTAATTCAGTAGAAATGTTGTGGAAGGACCTGAAGCAGCTGTTCTTGGAAGGAGACCCACCAACATAACAGAACTGAAGCTATTTTGCCTGGAGGAATGATGATGCTCAGGACAAATAAACAAAAAAAATAAATGATCAGTGTAATATTTGTGTCTCGTTTGTTTGATTTCATTCTCTTTATCTAGTTTTAGGATTTCTGATGAAGTTTTAATTCCAATTTACAGAGAAGATTAGAAAATTCTGAAGGGTTCACAAACTTTCAAGCACCACTATAGAGGTACAGAATATCCAACATATGACTGATTCTTAATTAAGGGGTATTTTTATGTTCCAAGGTTATACATTTGTGTTTAAAAGCCCTCATATACACTGTGTCCAAATATTTGTGGACACCCTTTCTAATGAATGCGTTTTGCTAAGGTTTTTTTAGTCCCTGTAGAGAAGCACTGCCGGTACAATGGGACTCTCAGTAGAACAAAAAATGAACTGAATGGCCTGCTTAATCCCAGGCATGGGCTGGATGGAGCTCCAGGAATGATTTGGGGAGTTTGGGAAGAGGTGGGAATGGTGATCATCCAGTCCAACACTTCACTAATGCTCTTGCTGTTGAATACAATCAAATCCTCACAGCAATCCTTCAGAATCTAGTAGAAAGTCTTCCCAGGACAGTAGAGACAGTTAGTCCAACAAAAGCAGGAGACTGCTCTTTCAAAGGAAACAGTGAATGAGCAGGTGTCCCAATACATTGGTCCAGTTAATGTTGGACGATGTGTTAAGGCCAGGTTCTTAGGCCTTTTATGAGTTCCCCTGGTGACTGCAATTACCACAGCATCATCTGAGACCCCGACGGACATGAGAAACAAGTGTTGTAAAG
Organism: Acestrorhynchus altus; assembly: GCA_034509495.1. NCBI lineage: Eukaryota > Metazoa > Chordata > Actinopteri > Characiformes > Acestrorhynchidae > Acestrorhynchus > Acestrorhynchus altus. Next base: position 38,676,067 of record CM067505.1, on the reverse strand, counting down.
TGTTTTGGAGCACCATTATCTCAGAAGCGCGTGGTCCAGGAGGAGTTTCAGGCTGAGGTGAATGGTGCCAACTAACAAAGCCCCTCTGTTTCAGGCTGAGTCCAGGTTCCCTTCGGTTTCAGCTTCACAGATTAGAGTGCCAGCATCTGAGACAAGTGTGAGCATTACACGCCATCCTTTTCCATCGCTTTCACTGCTGTAGTGACGTCAATTCAACATCCGAATGCTGCACCTTTGCAAAACGTTGGACTCATTTAGACCTCGCCCATATCAAAATGCCATTTTGGTCACTGGAAATGGAGCTTGTAAAACACTCCAAATTCTGTTGACTGACGTCAAAAGTGTGCATGTTTTACAAAAGTGTGCTGCTTTACTCCCTATATAGTGAACTACATACATCATAAAACAAAATGCATATGATATAAGTTCCAGCAGTTGGAAATGTTTGAGAGAGGTCGCATTAAAAGGGTCCTGAGGAAATTTATTATGATAATTTGTTCAAAATACTTGACAGTGGCCAAAATAAAATAAAAAACAACCTGAATATCCTTTATTGTTTTAATATTTTATTTTATTTATCAGTTTTATCCCTTCTCAGGACTTTTATTCTGAAATTTGAACACTGTGCCAGCAAAGAAAGGGAGCAAACATCCCCTCCCCAAAAGATAGAAACTATCTTTCTTCCCTTTTTCCATATATTCTAGGTTACAGGATGTGTTGAGGCATCTCCACCAACCCTGAAACTCCCTACTGTCCCCTACTGGAGATGAAAGGTGTAACAGCCAGGTGTAGATTTATTTAGAAGAACATATTTTGAGCTCTTGTTTTTGCGACGTCGTGTGCAATAATGCTCATATTCAGGATCTACCCCAGCGAGGAAGCTTGTTTTCCACCGAATAACTCTGACCTCACCGGACAGAGATACGGCTGTGGGCTCAATAGACATCACAGAGATGGATTTGTCCAAGAGTTCAGCACAAACAACCTTTTACTCAACTGAGCCAAGACACATTCTTACATTTCAGACATGGTTGCCATTGACTCACCCTTATAAAAGGCTGGTCAGAACGGGAGATCAACGTTTGTGTCTGGTATCCTAATCCTACACCTAAAACCACTGCACTGAACATTCACCTGCAATTTTCTCCTCTCACTGTTCATCCTTCAGCTCCTCTGATCACACAGGAGCTCTTTGTGGTTCTATAATTCCAGACTGTAGTTCATCTGTTTCTCTGCAGACTTTATTCTCCTCCTTTCACCCTGATCTTCAATGATCAGGACCCCACAGGACCACCACAGAGCAGATATGATGTGGGTGGTGGGTCATTCTCAGCACTGCAGTACAGTGTCAAAGGAGCTTCTAGTGCATGTTTATTGCTCTGTCCATGTGTACATGCTGGCTGATCAGAGAGAGGGGGCGGGGCTGATGTTCAACCTGCATACAGACTCTGACTGATCAGAGAGAGGGGGCGGGGCTGATGTTCAACCTGCATACAGACTCTGACTGATCAGAGAGAGGGGGCGGGGCTGATGATCAACCTGCATACAGACTCTGACTGATCAGAGAGAGGGGGCGGGGCTGATAACATAACTGACAGATATTGGGTTATAGAGGAAAATGCGAAGGGAGGGGCTGTTCACTCTCTGTCTTTGCTCAGAATAAAATTTCAGAATAAAAGTCCCGAGAAGGGATAATACTGATACATACATAAATAACAAAACAAAGGACATTCAGGTTGGACTTTCATTCTAGTTGGAAAACTGTCAAGTATTTTGAAGAATGTATTATTATAAATATCTATCTACTCATTATGCATATTTCATCAACATTCTTACATTTTCAGCTCAAAAACACACAATTTGATCAATGAAGGCAGATGAGAGCAGTCTAGGATCTCCTGAAAACATCAGTATCGGTATGTGTGACTGTCTCACAAATACACTGACTGTATAAATACTTTTCATACCTTTTTGGTGAATAAAAGTACATCAAACCACGAAACCAACCCACAAACCTGGTCTAGAGTCCTAAAGGTGAAATAACATCAGTTTCTGCTTAAATGTTGAAAAAGTTTGAAATAATGCTTAATGATAAATAGCGGTGGTCCTAATGTTATGACTGATCAGTGTTTATGAAGTATTATTAACAGTGATGAACACTGTCATTCTTAAACAGTTAAAAGTAAAGTAATCTTCTCTAACCTTCTCAGTCCCTCCGTGGAGCAACCTTCTACAGGTTTCCATGCTCGTGTTTAGAAAGGGGAAATAATGCCGACTGAATGCCCAAGGCTGGACTTTGGCAGACCAGCCCAGACTTTCAATGAAAGCCGGCCCCATCGGACACAAAGATGTCAAGTAAATTTAGAACTCACACAAAGGGACCGAAGTGTACTTGCTTTGCTCCTGGTTCCTTAAACGACCTTATTTTACCGTCTGCCATTTTCCCCGTGGCTTGTGAGGTATTTTGACTGTCTCTTTGGTCAAGGTCATCTCAGCCGGGCCAGAGAGTCCAGCACACAAACAACTTCTGAGATTTCCGTAACTGAACGAAAGATAACAAGTGTTCATGTTTTATTTTATGGCATAACTGAGTATTTTACTGGAATGTGGGCTTGTACAGATTTACTAATACATCTGAAAAACAAGATGATAATAATAATAATAATAATAATAATAACATAATCGGTCACATATTTTTTACATGTAAAGTGAAATATTCAAACCTAAATGTCGATACTGTCTGATTAATAATTTATTTAAACTTTAAATTAAACATTGTGATAATCTGGATTTTTTATGATCTTTACACCAAATTGATGAACAGAAAAATATTTAATGCTTGAAATTTTTCACTTTACATGTAATATTATTATAAACCTTTTATGACTGTTTATGATTTCTTTATTTGGTTTGGTCACTAATTTTAATGCTTTTATTGATTTTTTTTACTAATTGGTTATTTACTTGTTGGATTTCTAGATGTTTATTAACATTTTACATTATTGTTGTGTTCATTTAATAGATTTATATTATTTTTAAAAGTAATAATAATAATAATAATAATAATAATAATAATAATAAAAGTTGTTTTATAGCCATAACCTTTTATATTCCTATTTCATGTATTTTACTTATTTATTTGTAAAGATTTTTTTCATGTTACTTTATAATTTATTACATCATTAAATTATTTTATACTCAGAACATTTTGTATACAATTTTACTATTATTTCTCAGTTTTATATCTTCCCCAAATTGTGTCCAACAAGCATAATTTTGTTTGTGGGTACGATTTCACTCCTTTTTGAGCATTTATGTGGGTATGTGTATGAAATTATGAAGGAATTAACTTTTTCACAATATTGTATTTTGTACAAACTTAACAGCAGGAAAATAATAAATAAATAAATAAATAAAAAGAACATAAGGTAAAGTAAAGGTGCTCATCGACACACTGCTGCACATAGTGGTGTTTGTCCTTGTATGCATTTAATTCATTCACACACACACACACACACACACACACACACACACACACACACACACACACACACACACACACCAGGGGGCAGTGAGCACACATGCCCAGAGCAGTGGGCAGCCCTATAGTGCTTTACTCAAGGGCACTTCAGTGGTGTCCTGCCACATCAGGGAATCAAACCAGCAACCTTGCAGTTACAAGGCCCTAATCACCAGACCACGGCTGCCCTAATACGTAAAACGTAATACATAAACAAAAATAATAATAAATATCACTAAATAAGTGAAGAGATAATGAGTCATCTTGTTCTTATACACTCAGCAGCAGGTTTCTGAGCTCTTTTCTCAACAAGATACTAAAGAAGGCTTCTCACAGCTGATGAATTTAAAAGGTTTATCTTCATCTGTCGAAAGTGCTTCGTTAGGATTCAGCACCATCACTGATCCACGGTGCAGAAATCTGCAGGAGACTGAACTTCCCGAAAACATCATTCACTCGGAATATGCAGGCTTCCGGTTTGGATATCCTGCTCTTAGAGCTGGTCTTTCCCAATCTTCTTCTCAGGGATTTGTGCTCGTTTGTGCTCAGGTGTGCTGGAAGCTGAGACAGAGCTCTGAAGGACTGGACTGTAACATATACACACATAAGCCAAAACATTAGGACCACTCACACAGAACGACAATGGTTAGTGATTATGTCGTGACAGAGGTCCTGTCACAACATTACAAACACTGAACTAAAGACAGTCAGGTCTAGAACACTCAGAACATCTCCAGGACATCATTCAGGTCTTGTGGGGGTGTTCCTGGTATACTGTGGACATAGATGCCATCAGCCAGGAGTGAAAAGAAAGCAAGCCAATGGAAGTAATGTGATGGTCTGGGAAAGGTTTTGGAGAATAACAGTCTATAAGAGTCTGCAGAGAAACAGATGAACTACAGTCTGTAATTATAGAACCACAAGGTGCTCCTGTGTGATCAGAGGAGCTGATAGAGTGGACAATGAGTTTTGACACAAGGAGGTGGTCATAATGTTATGGTTGATTGTGTAGGCATGGGAGAACTGCTTCACACACACACAGCAGCTCATTTCAGATGGATTTTAATGAGCTTTAATGGAGTCCACTCATGTTGGAGTGGAGAGACTGAGTGGACAAGGACACTTTTCATTAACTTCAAGCCATTTGATTGACCACATCAGTTTTTCTTATTTACTCAGCTACCTGTAGGTCTGTGATGAACATTTTAGGACTGTTGGATCTTCTTTACCCGTCTTGAGGTTCTGCTCTTGGGCTGAACTTGTTCTAAAAGTTCTCCACTTGTAAATGAAGTTCCGGATAGTGGAACGGCTGATTTCTAATTGTCCTGAGATCTTTTTAAATCCCTTCTCAGACTCATCTGCATCTACAACCTTCTTTCTGAAGGCCTCTGAGAGCTCTCTGGATCTGGCCTTGGTGATCCCACGGACTTCAACAATCAAGAGCAAACCAGACTAATGTCTGAGGTTTAAATAAGACAGGCTCCTCCAAGGTCATCTCTAATAATGGGCTGATCATTTTCACATGGCTGTTTATTATATGTTGTCTGGGACTTTACACACACACACACACACACACACACCCACTATATATATATACTCTTTATGGAATCCCTGTAAATACTCTTAGAGTCTGAGAGGGTGTTTAAATGGTCACAGGGTGATTTGCTCAGACGTGCTGATCTCACATTCGTCTTGGATCACTGGTCACGGGTTTTTGGGAATTGTTTGGGAATGGGTTGAGAGGGGGTAGGGGTCTTTTTAGGCTGATATTTAAAACAGAAAACCTTTACCTCTGAGTGCTGCCCTCCACCACCAGCGAACCAATTCATGACCTTATCGCTGCGGCACTTACATAGGAATTACAGCTCCGGGGGTCAGACACAATACTATTAAATTACGGTCAGTTTGTACATCGTGTTTGTCCCATTAGTGGCAATGTTCACTGATGTAAGCTCCTAATCCCCTGGACACTAAGTTGCTTATATAGTCAGTTGCTCTTTTGCCTCACCTATCATTCCTTGGCTGTGTGTGTGTGTGTGTGTGTGTGTGTGTGTGTGTGTGTGTGTGTGTCTGTGTGTGTGTATGAGCGACACATTTACTGTAAAATAAACATTTGTATTATTAACTTCAGAACGATTTTAACAAACTCAATATTAAACAAACGTTACACCCTTAAAAACTCCCCGCCGGCAAAGTAAAATATAAAACAATCAACATCGCAGGCCTGTTGTTTGGATTTGCTGTGGCAGAAAGTCTCTCTGGTTCAGTGAGTGTGAGGGTCTTGTAGAGCACAGTGCTGGTGAACTGAGCTGAAACACGTGTCTGGAGAATGCGGCCTTGTCCCTCGTAGACTGGCGTGAGGAACCCCGAGGGTTTCCGGGAGCTCGGGATGCTCTCACCCCATCTCTCTCAGAGTAACAGAGTAACTCTAGAATATCACTAACCCGGACAGGGTACAGTCCTCTCTTTCAAACTTAAGTCTGGAGAACCGTCCACACTCATCGCCGCTTCTCTCTCCTCCAGGGGTGTCTCTCCCTCTCCCTCACTTCAAACAATCTCTCTCTAGCCCCTCCTCCCCACCAAACTCATTGGATGAAGGGCTGACACTCTCTTTTTACCAACCAACAGTCTTTCAGCATACTGTCAGGTCACCAGATATATCACCCACCTGTAACTTCATTTCTTCTCTCTCATGCACTCTAGCTCACCCAATGGCCCACTCAACTTAACAGGTCTCCTACCTGAGAACCTAAATGCATTAACAGAATCATGACCAGGGTTATTGTCTAACCTGGGCTACACCTCTCCCCTCCCTTGCTAAAAGGTCTGGATGTCCTCATCAGACTGTAGTGTCTACAAACCTGAATTCACCCATCAGATTCGGCAAATTTGTCTGTATTACACCAGCACGTTCCTTGTCGTTAGGATACCAATCCTAATGCCCTATACTCTATTGGACGGTTTTCCTGTATTCCTCATTCTTTGTATCTCAACTTAACCACAGGCTTTTCATCATTTCCACTCACATCTGTCCGCTTTGGAAATAACGCCTGTGACTGAAACAGTCCACTTCTCCATTGGTCTGGAGATCTACAGTAGAATCTTTCTTCCTCAGAATCTGACAAAACTCACTCAAATGATGTTCATCCTCTTTCTTGGATGACTTGTTCAGTCGAGTAGTTTTCAACGGAACTTTTGAAGAACCGAGATCAGTCTGGATGCCCCCAGACAAACGAATCAGACATCCAGTTGGAAGCAAATGGTCCCTGTGAAGTGTCTTTACCGGCTTTGTACCCTTTTCAGGCTGTACGCGGTACACAGGCAGATTGGGTAACTGTCCTAATACTACAATAGGGTTTAGAATTCCACTTGTCTCTAAGCTTCCCACTTTCTCCAAATGCACGAATAAGGACACAATCTCCTTTTTCAAGCTTTCAAGGACGTACACAAGCATCGTACTGGCGCTTGTTCCTCTGATGCCCTTGGTCAGAATTCTGAACGGCCAGTTGGTATGCTCGTTTCAGATCATCCCCTAATCTTTCAATATACTGCTGATCACCTTCTTTCACTTGTAATGGTGTTTTGAAACATAGCAGTCGGAAGACTAGCCTCTCTTCCAAACATCAAGAGACACGGAGAATATCCAGTAGCATCATTACGAGTACAGTTATATGCAGATACCAAAAGGGCTACTTGCTGACTCCATTGTTGTTTCTGGCTTGGCTTCAAAGTTCCCACCATTGACAAGAGTGTCCTGTTAAACCTCTCTGGTGGAGGGTCACCCTGAGCATGATACACAGTGGTATGTGACTTTCTCACCCCCATCAACTGATGAAGGTTCTTCACTAATTTACTTTCGAAATCTCGTCCTTGGTCACAATGAATCCGCACAGGCAACCCATAATGGACAAAGAATTTCTCTACTAATACCTTTGCCATGGTCAAGGCCTTCTGGTCCCGCGTTGGATAAGCCTGGGCATACCAAGCAACAATCGATCTCGAACCAGTGCTAATGTTCTCTCAGTGCCTAAATGACCAGAGTCATCATGAAGATATTTCAGAACTCTTTCATGGAACTGTTTCGGAAAACCAACTGTAGGTCTAGTTTCTGTCCATCTTTGATGATTGTCCTATACAAAAGACCATTGACCATGGTTAATTTCTTCTCCTCCCTTCGATACAGTGCAAAATCAGGATCACTCTCTGAACTTGTGGAAGGCCATTCTTCTCTCTGTACAGCTTGACAAACTTTGCCAATGATTGGATCGTTTGCTTGTGCAGCTTTCATCTCTTGGGAACTCACTTGCATGGACAAGCTGGGAGTCAACTTAGTCGGGTAAGCATAACATTCAGGAATTGCTTTAGGAGATGCTCCCAGACTTTCAATAAATTTGAACTTCTGTGATTACTTACAAGAGTTCTCTTGCTTGCACATTGCTCTAACTTTCTGCGGAGACAACCACCCTCTGTCTTCAGCAACATTGTGGGACAACAAATCAGCATCCATATTCTCTGTCCCAGGTCTAACCATCTATGGCCTGTGGCATTCATCTTAGCGGATGTTTGACATATGCGAGTTGCTGTCCATTCTCACAGTGAACTGTGCACCATACAGGTGGTCATGGAATTTATCCACTACTGCCCACTTTAAAGCCAAGAACTCAAGCTGATGAACAGGGTAGTTTCACTCTGAATTACCAAGTTCTCGACTGGCATAAGCTACAGGGCGCAAACCCTCGGGAAACTGCCGATTTAATACTGCACCCAGCCCATCTAAACTGGCATCTACATGGAGTATGTAGGGCTTACTTGGATCAGCAAAACAGCCAGAACAGGAGCATGAGTGAGATAGTACTTGATCTTCTCAAATGCTTCGGGGCACCCACTTACACTTACTGTAAAATAAACATTTGTATTATTAACTTCAGAACTATTTTAACAAACTCAATATTAAACAAACGTTACACCCTTAACAATAAACATCGCAGGCCTGTTATGAGGACTTGCTGTGGCAGAAAGTCTCTCTGGTTCAGTGAGTGTGAGGGTCTGGTAGAGCACAGTGCTGGTGAACTGAGCTGAAACACGTGTCTGGAGAATGCGGCCTTGTCCCTCGTAGACTGGCGTGAGGAACCCAGAGCGTTTCCAGTAGCTCCAGCGCTGATCTCTCTCACAGTAACAGAGTAACTCTAGAGTATCTCTAACCTGGACAGGGTACAGTCCTCTCTCTAAACCGTACTGTCCTCTGAATTACAGTTTCAAACTTAAGTCTGGAGAACCGTCCACACTCATCACTGCTTCTCCCTCCTCCAGGTGCGTCTCTCTCTCCCTCACTTCAATCATCTCTCTCTAGCCCCTCCTCCCCACCAAAATCATTGGATGAAGGGCTGACACTCTCTTTTTACCAACCAATAACCTTTCAGCATACTGTCAGGTCACCAGATATATCACCCACCTGTAACTCCTTCCAACATAACAGGTCTCCTACCTGAGAACCTAAATGCATTAACAGAATCATGACCAGGGTTATTGTCTAACCTGGGCTACACAGAGTTTGGGTGCAGCATTGGAGAGGGCCCGGTCACCCACTGTGGGACGATTAACCTGCTGATGAAGACCTACAGACATGATACCCATATTACATATTAGAAGACTAATTCTGTAGAACCCAGGTCTCGTCATTGTGTGGTGAATTATCAGCGAGTAAAGAAATCTGCTAAAATTCACTGGTTTCCAGCTGAATTAAATCCCAGTTTAAATAAAGGAGCTTCCAGTTTACTGATGTCACTGACTCAGATATTGGGTTATATATGAAAATGAGAAAGAAATAAACACTTTTCTCCTTTTTTGATGAATAAAACTACAAGAACAGTTCTGAAGGTTAAACCAATCTGTGGTGATGTTTTCTCTAAATGCAGGAATGCAAAGAGCTTCAGCGAAAAACAGAAAAGTTCAGACCACATTCAAAAGCTTGGTTCTCTGATCACCACTGTTAGAAACTGAACGACCCATTACCTAACGTTAGCATAAGAACCTCAACAATTCCCAGTTATTTGCATATAAAAGCATTCCCTAAAATTCCCTGTCTTGCGTTTGCAAATATACTGTAGGTCTCAGGCTTCTTGCCCAAGATGGATCTCTTTTCCAGAGCCTCTCCACACTCCATGACTGTTAAGAAGAAAAAGCATCACAGCAGGTAAAATCTCGTTAATTTATCCTTCTGGGTGCTTTAGAACACGCCGTGATAATAATTGCTTATTAATTATGAATATTTATCCAAGATAATCCATACCTCCAATATGAAATCAATAATTCCCAGAAGGACGTGTGGGATTGCAGTGCTGTTGGGAAGTAAGGTGAAGGTGATCAGGATCAATAACTGATGATAACTGTAGTCTGATCTGATCAATATTTATTGATCTACTCATACAGAAGTGGTGTCTCTCAGTACGGCGTCGGGTTTAACGCAACACTCCAGACGTCTCTGCATGGAGGTGTAGAGGTTCCTAATGGCGTCCTGTGATGATCCATCCAATGCAGTTGAATGTTCTCACTCAGTTCCTGCAGAGAAGGTAGAACCACTGGCTGCAGGATCTCATTATTGCAACATTGGTCTGTCAAAGTGTCTGCAGTGAAGACCAAAGGTGATCTGGGTTCGTACGGAATTGCACCCACACCATGACACCAGAACGTCTGGATGTGTGATGATAAACCGATGATTTGTTGGTTGTCTCCACTGAGACTGTATTTTTCTTGTAAACTTCAAAGTTTAAACGTTGATAATTTAATGGGACTATTTGTCCTCACTTTTTCTTCTGTCAGCTGATAAGAGTCACTTCATCTTGAAAACAGGACGGACTGCATAGTATTGTCAAAGTGTGTAAAATTGCAGACACTGAAGGACTTGCAGGTCAGACCCCTGAAGGAGGCCCAGTTCAGTTCACCACTTGTCTCAACTGCTAATGACCTTTAAATAATTTACTGTCGTTTTATGTTAATTGTTTCCTTTGATGTTTGATTGATGACTGTGTAACAAATTGCCCTTTGGGGATAATCTGGAATCTTTGAATCCTTTGAACTTCCTGACTGACGTTCTCCTCCTTATCCTGGCTGGTCAATGTGGATGCTCTTTTCTTGATTCTCTAGTTTTTGGATTTTGAAAGTTACACCAGAAGCAGCAGTAGGGATCAGCACCACCTCTGAGGATGACTCGACCCAAAGAAGTCTTACAGACACAGGTCTTGGCAGAGTGATGGATGTGAACATGACCACCAGTTGTGCTCCTTTGTCAAAGTGTGCTACTATGGAGTAGATTTACAGATAAAACAGCAGGTTGGATATTTCCATAGATGAAAACCACAATTTGGCCCAATTTTGGCCTAAAGAATAAAAGTCTAAATCACTGTATCAGAGGATAAAGAGAAGGTAAATGTGGTCCATCCATCCATCCATCCATCCATCCATCCATCCATCCATCCATCCATTATCCGGGTCATGGAGCCAGTAACCTAAGGAAAAAGGGCCAGACCTCCTTTTTTCCCAGCCACCTCTTCCAGATCTTCTGGGGGGATTTCATGACATTCCCAAGCCAGCCGAGAGATGTAATCTGTCCAGCGTGTCCTGTATCTTGCCCGGGGTAAGACTCCCAGTCAGACATGCCTGGAACATCTCACAAGGGAGGCGACCAGTAGGCATACAAACCAGATGGCCAAACTACCTCAGCTGGATCCTCTCAGCAGCAGCAGCAACTCTACTTCGAGCCCCTGCCAGATGATTGATCTTCTCACCCTATCTCTAAGGGAGAGTCCAGCAACCCTGCAGAGAAAGCTCATTTAAGCCGCTTGTACTCGGAATCTCATTCTTTCGGTCACCACCCAAAGCTTGTGGCCATGAGTCAAAACATAGATTGACCGGTAAATTGAGAGTCGTGCCTTTTGGCTCAGCTCCTTCTTCACCACAACAGACCATCTCAGAGTCTGCAACACATCACCAATCTGCCTGTCAACCTCCTGCTCCATCTTTCCCTCACTTGTGAACAAAGTCACGAGATACTTGAACTGCTTCATTCGTGGCAGGAACTTCCAAACCCGGAGAGGGCTTTCCACCCATTCCAACTGAGAAACATCGTCGAGTTTGAGGTGCTGATTCTCATCCCAGCTGCTTCACACTCGGCTGCAAACTGATCCAGAGAGAGCTGGAGGTCCTGGCCTGATGAAGCCAATAGGACGACATCATCTACAAAAAGCAGATGTGTAATCCTGAGGCCATCGTATCAGACACCTTCCTCTATTTGGCTACGGCAAGAAATTCTGTCCATGAACAATAAACCATGAAAAAATCATGAAGATATTATAGTGGATCTGTCCAGGCTGAGTACCACAACTCAACAGAACTCCAGCATTGTTAAGAAAAATGAGACCCTCTACCCCTCAGATCAACTCTGAGGAACTCAAAGGAACATAAAATTCATTAAATGCATTACAACTGGACTGCACTGTTTGTTTTGGTTCGTCCAGAAACAAAATGAACTGCTAACAGAAGTCAATGAAACTGAGAACCCAGAAATGTAAAATCATCAGGTCCATTAAGAGCATTAAGAGTCACCTAGACTGTGATTTGACTTTAAACCATCATGATTCTTAAGGATTTTGCTGTCTGTTATACTCTGCATGCTGCTACCATCAGAGCATTTACTGGTTCTGATCTTGTTGACGAAACCTTTGTAGATCAAGAGACGTCATGTCTCATTGAGTAACAGAAGCTTCAGAGATCCAACAAAGCTAAGGACAGAACATCATTTAGAAGATAAAAGAAGCCCTGATAAGCCCTGATAGTGCTGATGCTGGATTATCCAGTACTGGTAAACTGAAGCAACTGCAGTTGAGAAATAACAGGAGCTCAGCGTCCATCAGCTGTAGGTACATTGATCAACCCTAACATTATCTCCTTGTGTCAAAACTCATTGTTCATCCTATCAGCTCCTCTGATCACACAGGAGCACTTTGTGGTTCTTTAATTCCAGACTGTAGTTCATCTGTTTCTCTGAGACTTTATTCTCCTCCTTTCACCCTGATCTTCAATGATCTGGACCCCACAGGACCACCACAGAGCAGCTATTATGTGGGCGAGTAATCCAAGACAGAAAACATCTAAAATTCACTCGATTCCAACTGAATTAACTCCCAGTTTAATAGCCAAAGGAGCTTCAAGTGCATGTTTACTGCTCTGTCCAGGTGTACATGATCAACCTGCATACAGACTCTGACTGATCAGAGAGAGGGGGCGGGGCTGATGATCAACCTGCATACAGACTCTGACTGATCAGAGAGAGGGGGCGGGGCTGATGATCAACCTACATACAGACTCTGATTGATCAGATTCAATCCCCATTGAAAAGCTTTGCCAATATAAAAGGACACTCTAGAGCAGCCACGAATGAGTCTAAGGTCCCATCCAGTGCCATCCAGTAGACAGAGAGGTATAAAGCCCTGCAGTAATGGGCTGTGGAGCACTGGAACTGACTTTGTTAGAGTGCCAGAGCTCCAGTCAATACCTCTGATATAGAAGTACTCATCCACTATCAGGCCAAATGCAATCAAACCCTCACGGCATTGTTTTGAAATCTTATCTAAGGTCTTTGCAGAAGAATAGAGGTTGTTCCTGCAGTGAAGGGGATGGACCAATTGTCTATATTACCCCTGATTTTAAAGGCGACTCTGGAGGAACTGGTGTCCTCCAACTTTTGGACAGCGTTCATACAAAGCAGAAACACATGGTTGGACAATTTGGTGTGATCCTTAATACGAGCCTCTATAATCACTAGTGAAGTGTCTTAGAACTCTGATGCTCAGTCCACTCGAATCCAGCGAAGGAAGGGCATCACCTTCCTGCCTGGGTTCAAAAAGAACATAGCCTGTAGAGTCTGCCCCTATTTTGGGTGATCTTAGTCCCAAAAGCAGATTACACCACCCACTCCCAGATGCTTCATGGCCTCCAGCCCAGCTTAGGCCATCCTGAAATCCTGCCAGAGCAGTGCACACATAATCTGTGACACAGAAAACTGGTCATGCAGGTAGACTGGTAAACACGAAGGCTCTGAAACAGGTCTTGTTTGATGTATAACTACAGGAGAAACAACTCACTGTTAACTGGTTAAGCTCCTTTACAACAATGGGTCTGTGATTGATCATCAACTTACAGGTTCTTTAGACAACAAATCACGTTGTGGTTCTATAATCCAGACTGTATTTCATCTGTTTCTCTGCAGACTTTATTCTCCTCCTTTCATCCTGATCTTCAATGATCAGGACCCCACAGGACCACCACAGAGCAGCTATGATGTGGGTGGTGGGTCATTCTCAGCACTGCAGTCACACTGACATGGTGGTGGTGTGTTAGTGTGTGTTGCTGGTACGAGTGGATCAGACACAGCAGTGCTGCTGGAGTGTTTAAACCCCTCAGTGTCACTGCTGGACCGAGAACAGTCCACCAACCAGAAATGACCAACCAGCGTCCTGTGGGCAGCGTCCTGTGAGCACTGATGAAGGTCTAGAGGACAACCAACACAAACTGTGCAGAAAAAGATGAGCTTCTGTCTCTGACTTTACATCTACAAGGTGGAGACACTCAGTGTCTGATAGAGTGGACAGTGAGTGGACACAGTGTTTAAACACTCCAGCAGCACTGATGTGTCTGATCGTTCCAGCACAAGCATGACGTGATGGTTTTCTTTTCTCCTCCAATACATGTGAAGTCAGCCACCAGCTCTTTTTGAACTGCCATTGTGGCATCGTTGCTGGGCAGCCATTGAGCTCGGAGGAAAGCCACTGGTTCCCAGTTCCAATATAACTGGGCAGCATTGCACTGGGTTTGATATGGGAAGTGAGCGCCATTTACCCACCCAGAGAGATCATGGCCAATTTTGCTTGTTCAGAATCCGGCTGCTGATGGCAAGCAGCCTCATATGGGATTTGAACCTGCAGTCTTGGGCATTAGACCACTGACCTACAAGGGAGGTTAAAATGACAATAATAGAAATGATTACAATTATTTCTGTGACGGGGGGGGGGGGCTCTCTCGTTCCTTTCATCAATTTTAAAAGGAGAAGGGGGTTCATTTAATCCATTTTACTTTGATGTACTTTATCATGCAGAGTGTTTTTGAGCTGAAAATAGAAGACAATTGAGGAGTTATTTGTAAGGGTTGGTTCAAATACAATAGAAAACAACCTGAATGTTCTTTATTTTTTGTATAATTTATGTCAGTATTATTATTTCTGGACTTTTATTCTGAAAGTTGAACACTGTGTGAGCAAAGAAAGAGATCAAACAGCCCCTCCCTTTTTATTTTCAGATCATCAGCCCCGCCCCCTCTCTCTGATCAGTCAGAGTCTGTGTGCAGTTCAGTTGGAAACCAGTGAGTTTTAGATGTATTTTTGAGCTGGATTACTTGCCCACATAAATGCTCTGTGGGGTCCTGATCATTGAAGATCAAGGAGTTGATAAATATGTACGTACACGGTGCTGTGAGGCTGACTGTACATTCATTCGACTGGGTGGTGCCAAAATAAAATTGTAATGTGTGAACAGGATTATGGCTGCTTTACATCTCTGTTTTTTCATGTCGCAGCTTGAAGAAGAAGTAGACTACACCTACAGATGAAGAAACCATGTGTCTCATCAACACGCAGTCTTACAGAGACACGTCTGCACATAAAGCATCATTACGTTTATGTCCCTTTTATTATAGTAGTGTTAAAAATCGGATCCATTGCCATTTAATCTGTTAACCGGTCCTTATCAATAACCTTCTGACCAGTTTAATCTTAATAACCTTCTGACCAGTTTAATCTTAATAACCTTCTGACCAGTTTAATCTTAATAATCTTCTGACCAGTTTAATCTTAAATAACCTTCGGCCAGTTTAATCTTAATAACCTTCTGACCAGTTTAATGCTAACCTTCATGACCAGTTTAATCTTAATAACCTTCTGACCAGTTTAATCTTAATAATCTTCTGACCAGTTTAATCTTAATAATCTTCTGACCAGTTTAATCTTATCTCTTTATGTCTTAGTTCATAGAAGCACATTTTCCACTATTCCTGTCTTTTCTGTAATGCTGGGCTACGCTGTGAAGTGTGAGCGTCTGATTGGTTGATAGATGAATTGATTGAGTGAGTGATTGGTTGGTTGTTTCATTTGTTTCAGTGTCTTATGTTGAGTAAATAAGCAGATAGTGTCTGGACTGGGGTTGGGGTGGTGATAGTGGTTGTGTGATGGGTGTGTGTGTGTGTGTGTGTGTGTGTGTGTGTGTGGGGGCACTGTTGCAGAATGTACAGTGAGCTACCTCACTTACAAGACACCTGTTGGAAACACAAACAAAGGCAGCACAGCACCAACTTTTAACCCTGTTTTAATGAGTGCAATACAAGCTCTCTCTCTCTCTCTCTCTCTCTCCTGTCTCTCTCTCTCTCTCTCTCTCTCTCTCTCTCTCTCTGTCTCACACAAGCACTGCCTCCCTGAGCAGGCAGTTTAGGAGTATGGGGGGCTTGGGCATATAAAGCCCTGTGGCATGCTCCCACTGGGCTTTAGACCTGAGACCTTCGAGCCAGTCTCGCCCTCTCACTTACACTAGCCAGACTCTGTCAGGACACTGTATGGTGAGAGTAACAGGCTGTACTCTTTCAGGGGTGGAGGATGTTCGGTGAGGTGCATGACTCTGCAAGTTCTGCAGCCTGGGTTCTAGGTTTTGTTCATCCAGCAGCTGAAATAAGATGCTGTACTGGTGTGAGTCACTGGAGGGGCTGCACTGGGAGGGGCTGGGATTGTAGTGCAGGTGGACTTGAAATGAAATGTAATTTGTTACTCATGGTCTGAGATTTGGAGACAGGAGAGTGCGGAAGTACTGTGTGAAGATTTTCCAACATTTCACATTTATGTCCACATTGTCCATATTTTTGGGATGAATGGACCAATAAGAAAAGCTCCAAAATGAGCTGGAATCAAAGCTGTTTCCTCTGGCGTCCATTGAAGGTCGAAGGGTTTGTGGACTTCATTTGGAGACTGGAAAAATGTTTTTGGACCTTTCTGGCTTTGTGTTGGTCCTAAGTGGTGAGAAGAGAAAGAGAGGGAGCTGAATAGAGGGACGAGACAGATTGGAGGACAGATACCAGTGTGAGACCAGGATTTCAGCTGAAGCTGGTCTTGATTTTGTGGTCTACTCTGACTGCTGGGTGGTTGTAATCGAACCCCTGTTAGATAATGAATGAACTGGGTGATTTATGGTTTAATTGACTACTTTCTGATACTCCTTCCATCCACAGGACACTGATTGCTCCCCTGGTCTGTGCGTTAGTGGGTGTCGCTCTGTCTGCTCCTGTAAATGGTAAGGAAATGCCTAAATGACATGTCATAATTATGTTACACGTTACAAAATATTTATAATAACAGTGTCTGGAGCTGCATTACAAACGTATAGTTCAGCAAAGCTGTGCATAACAGTCCTCTCTTTCAGAGGGTACTGGTGCTTCCCCCACAGAAGAGAATGTGGTGAGCCCAGGTCCTACTGAACACACAAAGACGTTTTGTTCACCTGAGCCTTTTGAGTTCGTCAGGGTCTCTATAGGAGTCTGTTCCTTATAGCCAAATCTAACTGAGATCCTTAATTTCTACCCCCACCCCTGTCCCCACCCCCCCACCCCCACTTCAGATGGCACAGACAATGATGGTAAGGACATGTTTTCTACACACATTAGAAATCAGCAGCACATTAAAGTGTGTTATTGTAACAAATAATAATGAATAAACTGAGAAATAAGTTGTTGTTTAAACTTGTTTGTTTGTTTGTTTTGTTTTGTTTGTTGGTTGTTTGGTCATCATTTAATCATTTCCTTGTTTGTTTTGGCTCCAAGAGAGAGCACAGGCCATTATAGCATTAATGAATGGTAGGTGTTTGTTTATTGTGAGCTTTTTTTTTTTTTTTAGAAATGCAATTGAGGAATAAAATGTAATAATGAAATTTGACTCACACCTTCAACCACACCTCTGCCTCAGGTGTCAACACTGTAGCTGAACCAACCCACAGCCCTGGAGACTTAGGTTAGTGCTGCTGCCGAGCTCGTGTTGGATTGTTTATGATTGTTTGGTCGTAATTATGTATAAAATGAAATAAAAGAAATATATATTTATATATCAATCATTCACTGATCCAATGTTCTCTTATCAGGAACACAGATGGAAGAATTCAGAAAAGCAGAAGGTAGCAGGATCACAGTTATGCTGTTAGACCCCACACCACACACACACACACACACATATACACTGTAATCAGTATAATTATACACCGTAAACTGTAAACTGTATATAAGACTGTGTGACTTTTAGTTTCAGGTCCAAGTGACTCGTCAACTGATACAACAGACAAACCAGGTAAGAATCAGAGCGACAGAACCCGAGAGCATCGCAAATAAATGACTGAATAAACAATAAAATATGAGGAAGGAGGGAGAAAAAAAGAAGGAAAGAAACATTGAATCAACGCTGAATCATTGTTTGACAAATGAATCACTGTTGATCTCGATGTGTTAAATGAAACTTTCTCATCCGTTCATTCTTCATTCATTCGAGTCAGTGTCATTTCAACGTTGAAGCAGTGATACGGGAGGAAGGAAGCAATGCATGAAAAGAAAGAAGGAAAAAGACGGGAAAGAGAGGAGAAAGGGAAGAAAGAAAGGAGGAAACAAACTAAGTAAAGACGGAAAGAAAAAGGAGAGAAGAACAGGAAGGGAAAAGGCATAAATTAAGAACGAGAAAAGAAAGAAAAAAGAAAGGAAGGAAGCCTGGAGAGCATGTCAGTGTTTCTTCAACGTTGAATCAACGTTTGATTTTGAAAAGGGTCTCACTGTTGATTACAATGGCATTTCTGTGCGGTTACTGATTTATAACAGAACATTGTTCTGATTGATTAAGAGTTTTGTTAAACTTTTACATCCATTAAATATTATTTCAATGTTTTTTCAACATTAATACGTTTTTTTAAATGTTTTCAAAGTAAAAACTGATATTATTTTAAACCATTTTAACAGTGAAGCTTTGTTATGTGCCGGGGAAGAAAGAAAGAAAGAAAGAAAGAAAGAAAGAAAGAAAGAAAGAAAGAAAGAAAGAAAGAGGTGATGTCACTGGTTGATCTCTGGTGCAGTAGTGTAATAAAGCAGAGTGAGTGTGAACTCAGCCGTGTAGAATAGTGAACTGTAGTGAATCATTACCAGCAGCACTTCATCACTTCAGTCCCCCCTCCGTCTGGCCCCCACTGCAGGAGCCGAACCCATTGTCTTTGGTCAACTGAGTGTGTCCAGAACACCACTAATGCCCTCAGACCCTTAATCTGGAACGCCGCAGGTCAGGCTGACTGCATTCCTCAATGTGTAACCTTTCAAACTGAGCACAGATCAGGGGGGAGCCTGAGAACCGAGCTAGAACACGATTGAACCATTAAACCTGAATGACTCCGTACTGGAGGTCAGATACTACAGCTCTGACTCAGACACCGCTCCCTACTGAAGAGTAACGGGGTGAAGAACACCGGCCAGAAACGCTGGTCCTTATTCATCAATCGTTTTTAAGGAATTTCTAATTTACCAACATTATTAGGAAGATATTGGAGAATAAGGCTCAGTTTCTGAGTATCTGAGAATGCTTATGACAATGTGGATCTAATGTGCTGTTTTTCTCCGTTGGAAGATCTCAGAAGCGAGAGTGAAGTGTCTTCAGACACTAACAGTAAGTTACAGAAGCTCTTTGAAGGTGTTTAAAATCAGTGAAACTTACATTTCAGTGGAAATGGTGTTACATGCTCTACCCTGCTTCTTTTCAGGCGACACAAGCAAGGATGAGACCACCAGTGTTCCTGATTCAGTAGGTACGAGAACTTCACTCCATAGTCAACAAGCATTCTGATATTCCATAACTGTGCTAGACGTACATATAAGCACCTACAGTATAATGGGCAAAACTATTGGAACACCTACTAATGTATCTTAAAATTTGATTTGAAAGAAGATAGATTCAATTATTTAGAGCTAGAGCTGTGTCCCAATACTTTTGTCCATCTAGTGTACTTCACAACAAAAGACCAGTTGACCAGTTGGTGGAAGTGTGAGTAAGGTCAGCATCAGTGTGACTGAAACCCATGTATTGTTCTAGATTCTGCTGAAGGCGTGGTAGAACAGAAGGACCCGGATATGCCAGGTTAGTCCACTGTTCCATCTCCACAATAACCAGCACACGATTGAAGCCATGCAGGTGATAAGCTGAAGTAGTCACATGACAAAACGAACCAATGACGCAACCTCACACAACTCCATACTGGCAGCAGACTGGAGGTTCTGGTCCATGTTGACGTGACTGCATCACACAGTTCCTCCCTCCTGTCCAACCACATACCACAATCACTGGATGAGATCTGGTGACTGGGAAGATCCAGCACTGATTAACCCTGAACTGATGTTCATGAAACCAGTTAGACAGACTTCTGGTTTATGGCATGGAGCACCATCATGGTCAAAGTGTGCCCAGAAAAATCCCCAGCACCATTCCATCACCTACACCGGCCTGGGCTCTTCATAAGGCAGGTTGAGATCCATGGATCCAAGCTGATGAAACCAAATTCTGATCTGATCTTCAGCTGACATCCATGCTACATTTCTCCAGTCCTCAGCTGTCTGGTGTTGGTGAATCTTTGTCCTCTGCAGCCTCAGCTTTCTGTTCTTGGTGGACAGAAGTGAACCCTGACATGGTCTTCTGGTGTTGTAGCTCATCCTCTTAAAGGCTGGACATGTTGTGGTCCTCTGACCTACTGTAGCCTTTCTGTCATCTCCAACCAGTCTGACCATTCTCTGTTCACCATCTGCTCCAACCAGTCTGACCATCCTGTTTAACTCTGCCATCAACAAGGTCCATCTGCAGAGCTGCCCTCACTGACCATCTGTTCAGGTGTTCCCATTAAAGTGCAGTTCTATGCATTACTTTCATTCATTTATTCACACCACTATTTATTTATACTTCCTGCAGATGAATCAGACACGGGCAGTGAATCTCCAGGTAAGAACATCTGCATATTCTTCATAATTCCATCCATAATGATTCAATATCGAACATCATATTAATATATTTCTCAATTCCATTTCAGACACAGATTCAGCCTCCAAATCGTCACATGAAACAGAATCTCCAGGTACGTTTTCAAGATTATCATCAATAAATGTAGTGTTTAAACCCCTCAGTGTCACTGCTGGACCGAGAACAGTCCACCAACCAGAAATGTCCAGCCGACAGCGTCCTGTGGGCAGCGTCCTGTGAGCACTGATGTAGGACTAGAGGACGACCAACACAAACTGTGCAGAAACCGATAAGCTTCTGTCTCTGACTTTACATCTACAAGGTGGAGACACTCGGTAGGAGTGTCTGATAGAGTGGACAGTGAGTGGACACAGGGTTTAAACACTCCAGCAGCTCTGCTGTCTGATCCACTCGTACCAGCAACACACACTAACACACCACCACCATGTCAGTGTGACTGCAGTGCTGAGAATGACCCACCACCCACATCATATCTGCTCTGTGGTGGTCCTGTGGGGTCCTGATCATTGAAGATCAGGGTGAAAGGAGGAGAATAAAGTCTGCAGAGACACAGATGAACTACAGTCTGGAATTATAGAACCACAAAGAGTTATGTCACTAAAATATCACCGTATATTAGATTACTGTTACAAACAAGAATGATCTTATGAAAACCTGTCTGATCAAAGCTCCAGCTGACTATCAATGTTGTCCAGGCTTAATCCTAAAGTCCATTGTTCTTCTGGTGGTTACTGGGATTAGTGATTAGTTCATCTTCGTGATGAGGGACCGTGACGAGTTTAATGACATCACAGGTGGGATTTATCTACAGAGGTTTAAAATCCCATCACATTCTACGAGGATCAGTATCGATGTATGAAAGCATCTTCAGGACGCGCTCCTCTGGTCTAAATCTGGTTCTCTCAGCATGTAATTTCTAGAGCTGAAGAAACCATATCACTGCCATAGAGCTGACGTGTGTTATTAATCTGTGTAGATGGATCAGACAAGGACACTGGAGCTGATGATAAGACTGACACAGGTATAAACCTCAGTATATCCTTCAAATATTCACTCCATTCTGGTCAAACCGGCTTTATTACTGCAGAATCCTAAAGTTCACCTTCCCTGCACGACATTTTCTGTTCCAGAGAGAGATTCTTCCAGCAAGGAGCTGTCGGACAAAGAATCACTTGACAAGCCACACAAGGATTCGTCAGGTATTTTCCTGGATAACCTTTAATAATGTAATGTTATTAACTATTAAAATAATGAAATAAGGATGAATAATTACTAATATTTTAATAACATTAATAATAATAATTATTATTATTATATTAAAAGAACATTCATTTTCATGTCACTTTGTAATTTGCTTCAAAGTAGACTTATTTATTCATAATCTGCTGAATCATCACCTCTACAATCTGCAGCACTGAATCAGCATAATCCTCAGATTTGAGTTATTTGTATAATAATAATAATAATAATAATAATAATAATAATAATAATAATAATAATAATAATAATAATAATAATAAAAAACAAAATAATAATAATAATAATGTTTGTCAAAGTAGTTGACAGTTGTCCAAATAAAATAATAAACAAACTGAATGTCCATTATTATGTTTATAATTTATGTATGTATCAGTATTTTTCCCTCTTAGGACTTTTATTCTGAAATTTTATTCTGTGTGAGCAAAGAAAGAGAGCAAACAGCCCCTCCCTTCTCATTTTCCTCTATAACCCAGTATCTGGGTCAGTGGTCATTAAGTCCCCCCCTCTCTCTGATCAGTCAGAGTCTGTAGGCAGGTTGATCATCAGCCCCGCCCCCTCTCTCTGATCAGTCAGAGTCTGTATGCAGGTTGAGCATCAGCCCCGCCCCCTCTCTCTGATCAGTCAGAGTCTGGTACCATGAACACTCTAAGTACCCTTTGCATGATTAAAGGGTTCTTTGGTTCACAAAAGGACTCGTCAGATTGTGGGAGAATGCACAGAGAAGGTTCTAGCTACATCATAACAACTGAAGAACCTTTTCTTTGCTATAGAACCCTTAGAAAGCAAGTGTGTAGAGTTATATAATAGAGTAATAATCGTGATAAAATAGAATTTGAGAAGAACGTGTCTGTCCTCTGCTCCACCAGTTCTAATTTTCATATTTACCTTCACCTCCCACTTATCAGAGTGGCCTTCTGAACTCCAGCCCCACGTTCTCTAGGTTCTTCCCTTTAACACTCTCTTCTCTTATTACTGTTCTTAGCACTGATGTGAAAATGATGTTTGGAAGAATGAAAAGAATTAAAATATTGATCTTATTTGACCTTTTTCTGTCATTTTTTTTCTGGGCTACAGAGAACACAGCGGATTCGGCCGATGCTGCAGACAAAGAAACTCCAGACTCAGTTGGTAAGACAAAATATGTCTATGGTTTCTGATGATCATCTGTGTACCACCAAAACCGACCTTCTTCAAAACCCATGAAGGTGTCATGTAGAGTCTGACACAAAAAGTCCTGTTAGTGGACTCCACTGTTAGCGGAGAGGGGGATCTGTCGCAGATCTGATACACATCCAGCAACTCTGTAGATAAACAGTGCATGTCTTCCTGGTCGTCCAAATGATGTAAAAGAAAAGTCTTCAGACCAGGCCACTCTCTTCCACTACTGACCCGGTCCAGACACGTTTGTGCCCACTGTAGATCCATGTTAGAAAGATGTGAGGTATTCCCACAAAAACCATTATTAAAAACATCAAAGGCACTTTGGTTGGTTCTGCCTAGATCATCCGTCAGTTTTCTCAACTTTACTGATTTCTTCTGTAAATGTTCTTAATGTTTTGGCTTATTCTCACTTCATGTCATGTCATGCACTGTGTCCTGTATATCCAGAGTCTGACAAGCCAGACAAGTCAGATGCCAACACTGACAAAGATAAGGACAGTAAGGAGAAAGACACCGAGAAGGAGGACAGAGACACTGCTGGCAAAGATGCGAAGGACACCGATAGAGACAGCAGTGAGACCAGAGACACTGATGAGATGGAAAAGAGCGACAAGCCAGACACGGATGAAAAGGGTTCGGATGGCTCTTCAGAAAAAGGAGACAAGGACAGCAAGGACGATACAGAATCTGACGATAAGGACAGTGACAGTGGCATAGCATATTCTGTAGATGCAACAGAATCCAAGGACAGCACTGAGGAGACAAGCAAAGACAGTGACAAAGACAGCGACAAAGACACTGATGGAGACAAAGACAGTGACAAAGACAATGATGGAGACAGTGATGGAGACAGCAAATCAGACAGCGATAAAGACAGCGATACAGACAGGGACAAAGACAGCACAGGTTCAAAAGATGAGGATGAAGGTTCAGATGATGACAAGGACACCACAGATGAGAGTAGTGATGACAACAGCAATGACAGCAAAGAGGTGGCTGAGAAGGAGACCCCGACTGGAGCAGAAGAAAAAGACTCTGATCAGGAGACGACAAGCAAGTCCGAAGAGAACGTCAGAGAACTGTCTTCTGTAGACTCCCAAGAAAGCCAGAAGGCAGTCTCCTCCAGCTCGGACTCCTCCAACTCCTCAAGTAAAGAAGACAACCAGGACATGGACAAGAGCAGCTCCGAGTCCACTGATAAAGACAGCTCGGACAGCTCTGACCGGGACAGCTCTGAGACAGAGGGAGAAGGTGGGTTTCGGACGGTATTTACAGCACGGTCATTTTTGAGACAATGCTGGTGGTCGTCTTCACAGTGTTGTGTTTTGCTTCCACAGTTGATGACAGTGACAGCAGTCCAGAGATGGAGAGTCCAGGTAAGCAGAACCTTCATGTTTGTGAGTCATGAGTTCCAGTATTTACTCATATTCGGTTCTATGTTCCAGCTTTTGAACTGCAGATTGGAGTCGTGTTCCAATAACACCTCGTATATACACGTATTGTCTCAGATGATCTTTTGTCTGAGATATTTGTACATCCTGAGTTTAAGACCCTCTAGTTTCTGTATTTTGTGTGTATATTTAGAATTTCAGTGTCTTTATTATAATTCATATATTTCTATTTAGTTCTGTATAGTTTTATATATTTAGTATTTATAGTATGTGTCTATATATTTAGTATATTTACTATTTTGTTGCATTTAATATAATTAGTATATTTCTATGTATTTAGTATTTTGGCATATTTAGTATAATTCATATATTTCTCTCTATTTAGTTCTGTATAGTTTTTATATTTCTATATGTTTAGTGTTGTATATTTAGTATTTTCTTTGTATATTTAGTATTTATAGTATATGTCTATATATTTATGTTTAATACGTTTGGTGTATTTAATATAATTAATATATTTCTATATATTTAGTTCTGTATATGTACTATTTTATGGTATATATAATATATTTACCTCTGTATAATTTTTAGTGAATGTATCATAATCAGTATATTTCTATATATTTCTGGTATAATTTGTATATTTCTGGTATAATTTGTATATTTCTGGTATAATTCGTATATATTTCTGGTATAATTCGTATATATTTCTGGTATAATTCATATATTTCTGGTATAATTCGTATATATTTCTGGTGTAATTCATATATTTCTGGTATAATTCGTATATATTTCTGGTATAATTCATATATATCTCTATATTTGGTTCTGTATATATAGTATTTCTTAGTGTATTTAGTTTAAACACATATCTATTTTGGATCCTTTGTGCAGTTGCTTTGTACACGTCTACGTTCTCCGATCCTCTGAACAACGTGATTCAGATATCAAAGAGCATCAACCGAACGATCTAAACATACTACATTCTGTTCCCGCAGATTCTCCAGACATGACATCACTGGAAACTGAGAGTGACTCTGAGAGTGATTCCAATGGTGAGGCTCATCCATCCAACAGTCACTCCTACAACGTCCACCAAGCAGATTCACACTCATCCTCTTTTCTCTTTCCAGATGATAACGACAACAGCGACTCCATGGACGTGACGGAGTCGAAGTCTCAGGGTAACTATTCTCTTATGAAGCTGCAGCAGATCAGTGTAACGATGCCGGCGCTGAAACACTGTTGTTTTTCCCCCTTTAGAGGACAACACTGATGAGGACACCGACGCAGACACTACTGGTGCGTAAATGGACGGGTTGGGAGGTCAGACTGCACAGTCGGCTGCATGTTGGGTTGATTTTGCAACCGAACATAATAGCAGACGTTTAGGCCTGAAATCACGGGTGGGATTCAGATGTTAAAGTAAAAGTGCAGTTTTGGGCGAGACGTCCTGAAGAGACTAAACAACGTTAATTACGTCGAGAGGGTGTCATTACCTGTCTGGGAAAAGAGGGAAACCTGTGGAAATCTTTCCGTAACGCAGAGGCTTTACTGTCTTCTGTCTCGTTCTTATAGACGAAGACGTCGCAGACGTAGATGAAGACGACACAGCGCAGGAAGACCCTGAGGGTAAACCGAATGCTCACGAAGTAAAGGGGTCTTAAAGGGTTCTTTGGACCAAAAAGAATCGTAGCTCGTTTCCAAAAGAATGTTTCAAAGTATCTTCAGTTTTACAGCCGGACTGTCAGACATACGTCCACTGATTTAAAAATTCAATTATTCAATTATGTTTCATATGAATGAAAGGAATTAAACACTGGAACAAAAAAAATCACTAAATACACAGAGAACAGAGAACACAGAGAACCCCACTCAGAGAACCCCACTCAGAGCACTCCACACAGAACACACTACACATAACACTCCACACAGAGAACCCCACTCAGAGCACTACTCACAGAACACTACGCACAAAGCACTCCACACAGATAACCCCACTCAGAGCACTACACACAGAGCACTCCACACAGAACACTCCACACAGAGAACCCCACTCAGACCACTACATTCAGAGCACTCCACACAGAACACTCCACACAGAGAACCCCACTCAGAGCACTGCACACAGAGCACTAAACACAGAACACTCCACACAGAGAACCCCACACAGAGCACTACACACAGAACACTCCACACAGAACCCTCCACACAGAACACTCCACACAGAGAACCCCACTCAGAGCTCTCCACACAGAGAACCCCACATAGAGGACCCTACACAGAGGACCACACAAAGCACTCCACACAGAACACTCCACACAAAGCACTCCACACAGAGCACTCCACACAGAACACTCCACACAGAGGACCCCAGAGCACTCAACACAGAGCACTCCACACAGAGCACCCCTCCCGCTTTTAACTGTAGTGCTTTGTAATGGGAACCAGGACATAGGTACTCATCCAGAGTGCAGGTAGTTCCGTATTTGAATTAGAACCTGTACTGCCATTCTTTTGCCTGGTATCACTGAAAGAACCCTTTGTGGCATCTTCTCTGAAGGGTGTAACGCAATAAAGCTGCTTATGTCGGAGGAGGATGACATACGCAGGGTGTGAGAGGATTAGTGCAGCTCTAACAGTAAAGGCCTTTAAAGTGTGTGTGTTTGACTCTCCGTTCACAGCCACTCCCATTGATGTACCGGACCGGCCAGATCATCTAGATGACACAACACAAGGTATCAGCTGGACCAGTGATTAATCTGGTGTTACTGTACAGTAAGAAAGGCCTTAAATAAAATAATAATAAAAAATAAATAAATAATAATAATAATTAAAATAATAAATAAATAAATAAATAAAAGAAGAAAAAGAAGAAGAAGAATGTAGTACATCTAAAATATATTAATTTGTCTTCATAATTTCATACAAAAAGGAAAAAAAAATTATAAAATTTTAATTATTAAAAATTTTTTGTTTTAATAAATGATTAATCAGCATTACAGTCTCAGCATTAAAAAAAGGCTTGAAGGACATGTGGGATTTCGGTTCTATTGGGAAGGAAGATAAACGTGATCAGGATCAATAACTGGTTATAAATTTGGACTGATATGATCAATATTCATTGATCTACACATACATTCATCATACACATTGGGCAGCTGTGGCCTGGTGGTTAGGTGGTGAACAGCACTGCTCACTGAATCTCCACGACACTGCTACGGTAATAACCACACGGCCAGTGTGGAGCACAATACGTTGATGAGACCATCCAACTTCTTGGAGCCCCCGTCTCTCGAACTATTCCGAATACTGGAATGGGTTTCAAACTATTCCCTGAGGCATACTTCACTCGCATAGGATGCTACCAACACAACAGCACGAGTCAGAATGTAAAGCACGTGGGACGACCTTAAACAGTCAGTCAGGTACAGCGACGAGGCTGATGATGACACGTGATTCATATAAAAACCTGCTGGCTGATCATGTGTGTAAACAGAATTGGAATTTACTTGAAACTACATCATCCTGTCTGTTTACTTCTATTTTAGGGACTGTTGTTGGCAGCAATAACCCACCTTTAAGCTCCTAGCATCCAGGAAACAGCAGTAAAGCAGTTTAACAGGTATGTAACGCACACATGGGTAATAAATAACAAAGTGTGTATATTTAACCTTTATATTTAACTCTAGATTCACCAAAAAATGAGAACTATCTTTATAGGAGACAGAAACACTTACCTAATGTTGCTATTTTGAGATCATAGACGACTCAAATTTGTCTTCATTTGAAATGTAAAAATTTTATATGTATAATTTTAGCTTATAAGAACTAAAACACATCTCAGAAATCATGTTGGAAATTGATTGTAGTTATGAGTTAGGAGCAGTGATTCTATAGGATACCTTCTTCAAAATACTTGACAAAACCTCCTTTATTATTTTTATTATTTATATATCAGTATTATCCCTCCTCAGGACTTTTATTCTGAAATTTGAACACTGTGTGAGCATAGAAAAAGGGTGAACTGCCCCTCCCCCAATATCGGGGTCAGTGATGCCCAAATTGGAGTGACTTTTAACTGTGTTCTGAGCAGAATTACTCGCTGATAATTCATCACAGAATGAGTATCATGTGTGTGTCTGTAGGTTACTCCGATCCTGAGTTATGAAGCATAGAAAACAGCACTTAGCCGTCAGGTTCTAGGAGTTAATCATAACAATAATATCAATAATGATCAGTGAAGTTCATAGAGGTCTGTCTGAGTGTATGCATCACCTCCGTTCTTCTTCATCTGTCCTCTGCAGGGTCATCAGACACAACCAGAGAAGCAACCGAAGCGGCCATAGTAACCCATCACGTTTTAATTCCCGTTAACTCATCACACGTTTAAATGCCCTCTCTTTCTCTCTCTCTATCTCCCCCCTCATGTGGTGAAGGGTCCTGTCTAGAGGGTTCTGGGATACGCATTAAATTATTCGGCTGTTTGGGGTCCGCGCTGTTTCTCCCTCATTTGATGATCTAATTGAGTTTTGGTTTAATTTATGAGGAGAGCGAAGGTTTTAGAGTCACGCCTCGCTCTTCAGTAGTGAGTCAGCGATGTGAGAGTGACGGTGACACGATTCCAAGTCTTCTCTACTTTTCATTGCTTTGCCACTGTCTCTGGCCCTGGTGGTAAGACGTACAACTTCTAGACTGACCATGTTCTCCTGACTCTCCGTTTCCAACCCGGGGCGCGAGCGGCATACCGTAGACGAAGCTGTTTTCTACAATAAAAGTGTACAGACTGTTTTATCAAACCGTCCTTTACGTTGGTGTCTCTGAAGGTGTATTAACTAATATTGTAGTGACGTAATGGCACAGACTGTTCTGCGAATTACTGAGGTAACAGAGATGTATAGATTTAATTCATGTCACTTAAATATGTACGCAGGGAGCAATTCTAATAAAGACTGAGTTGTCAGACCAAACGGTGAGCCATGTTTATTTTCACACACACATACAATACAGTCACTGACATACGGTACATACACCCATCCGCCATAACATCACTACCCCCTGTGGAGAAGACACCTTTGAGACAAATTGTTGGTTCACCGGTTGTCCTTCCTCGAAGCACTTTTGGTAGGTACTGACCCCTGCATACCGGCAGCACCTCACAAGACCTGCCTGATGTTTTGAAGACGTTTTGACCCATTTGTCTAGAACACTGGTTCTCATTTTAACCCATGTACCACCACACTAAAAGTTCTAAGTACCACCTACAAGTCTTTCACATGAACACGTGGCAAACACATGTACAGAGTGGGCTAGAATTGCCGTCCACACATCATCTGTCTATGGTCAGTGTTTGTTTTAACCAAATGTGTGGAGCTTGTCCACTTTTGGTCAGATGTTCGATCATTGTTTCTGGTCAGAAGGCTGACTGAGGTGTCCCAGAAAGCTTCAGACAGCGGAAAACAACAGGAGTGCATTGGAGATGTCAAAGTGTCCCCATGAACCTCCATGGTGGTTTAGTAGATGACTTCCACAGGGTTCTACTGTAGGGCCTTTAAAAGCGATGTTAATATTTACAGCACTTAAAGTTCCTGGTACTGATCTCTGCCTTCCGGAAACATCCCACAAGAACTGCCTGGTGTTTTGGAGATGTTCTGACCCAGTCATCTAGAACAGTGGTTCTCAACTGTTTTAGACCATGTACCACCAATGATTACGCTAAAAGTTCTAAGCACCGCCAACAAGTCATTACAAATGAACACGTGCCAAACACACTTGTACAGAGTTGGCTAGATGTGGAGTTCCACAGGGTTCTACTGAAGGGCCTTTGGAACTGATGTTAATAATTATAGTTCTGTAGTTGTATGAGTGAAGAATTGAAGTGTGGTCTTGCATACAGGTTCTAACGAGTTAAGCACTAAATACAAACTAATGAAATGTTATGTGCTGCAGATTTTCCAAGGTCATCAGGTGGACCACCTTGGGATGCTTTGTGTACCACCAGTGGAACACATATTGCAGTGTGAGAACCACTAGTCCAGGTGATCAGCGATATTACTGTATTGTACTGTACTGTACTGTATTGATGCTGCTACTGGAACCTTAATTTCCCTGAAGGAACCCTCCCAAGGGATCAATAAAGTTCTATTCTTTTCTATTCTATTCTATTCTATTCTATTCTATTCTATTCTATTCTATTCTATTCTATTCTATTCTATTAACTTCACTTGCTAGTGGTTTTAATGTTATGGCAACAATATAGGTTTGGGCGATACGATCTCGATATGTATAAGAGAAATGTTGTGATACGATATGACAAACCTGAACAGAGTGTAAAGTTACAGTTGGTTTATGAAATGTTTACAAAATGTTTACAAAATGTTTAAATTGTGATGACGTACATGTCAAAGATGAAACATCTTTGATTAGCTAGAACACTGACTGATGAAGAACCCACAGTAAGACTTTCAAGAACGCTGACTGATGGAAAACCCACAGTAAGATTATCCAGAAAAATGACTGATGTAGGACCCACAGTAAGATTATCTAGAGCACTGACTGATGGAAAATCCACAGTAAAATTATCAAGAACACTGACTGATGGAGAACACACAATAAGATCAACTAGAGCACTGACTGATGGAAAATCCACAGTAAGATTATACAGAACACAGACTGATGGAGAACCCACAGTAAGATCAGGAAGAACACTGACTGATGGAGAACCCACAGTAAGATCAACTAGAGCACTGACTGATGGAGAACCCACAGTAAGATTATCTAGAACAATGACTGATGGAAAACCCACAGGAAGATCAGGTCAAACACTGACTGATAAAGAACCCACAGTAAAATCAGCTAGACCACTGACTGGTGGAGAATGTACCGTAAGATCAGCTAGAATACTGGCTGATGGAGATACATTAAAGAACCTCAGCAATGAAAAAAGGTATATTTTTAAGATGAAGAGATACTATTTCTAATAAAATAAAAAGTTTAAAGAACCTTAGCGTAAGACGTTGGTTCTATTTATTATTAAAACAAGTTTTTCTAGGACTGTATAAGCAAGCCAAGAACCATCTACAAAGCTTTATTGGGTCTGATAAGGATAAAGATTATAGAACCTCAGTGTAATTCTATACCCATAAAGGGTTTTCTTTGACCTCCACATCCAAGTCAAGAACCAATTAGACCCATTATTTTTTAGACTATGAGACTGATTGATGTTTGATTATGTTAGAAGCTAAAGAAAGTGATGGTTCTATACCCTCTAAGAGATTTTCTAGAACATTAAATGCAAATCAAGAACCACCAGCACATATCCAAGCAAAGAACCATTTATGATCCTTTATTTTTAAGAATGTGAAACTATGTTTTATAATGTTGAAGAAACTAAGCATAATAGGTTCTATTAAAGACATTTCCTAGAACTGAAAGTCTAAGACAGGAGCTGTTTCAGAACGTTTACACGTTATGCCAGACAAAGACAAAAATTAAAGAACCTCAGCATAGGGTAAAGGTTTTATATACATTAACAAGGTTTCCTAGGACTTTTTTATTCAAGCCATGAACCATTTAGGAACCTTTACTTTTAAGACTGTCAGATATTAGGACCAATAGAATTAAAGACAAAGCAGGATTTTTCCTACATCTACACATCTGAGCCAAGAACCATTTAAGAACCTTTATGTTTAACACGATAAGATTTGATAAGGCTAAAGATTAAAGAACTGCAACATCTTATTAAAGATATTTTACTGCAAGTCCAATAAAAGAACCAATTTAGAACCTTAATTTTAATAAGATCAAGTGTCATAAGGTTTAAGCACCTCACCATAATGGTTCTAATCCCAATAAAGAACCATTTTAGAGCCATTATTTTAATACGATCAGGTCTGAAAAGGTTAAATAACCTCAGCATAGTGGTTCTATTCCCACAAATGAGCTTTCCTACAATGGCACATCCAAGCCTAGAACCATTTTAGAACCTAAAATGTATTTTAATACGATCAGGTCTGAAATGGTTAAAGGACTGTTTCTGATCAATGGGAAAAACTGCATTGCCATCTCTGAACAGACGCCCTTTTATAAAATACCTTCATAATAAAGGACTGATTCATAACTGCCGGGATGACCAGCCTTACTGGTCACTCATGAGCACATCTGATAAACACTTAAGTGGAGTTCAGCTGCCTGCGGTTGAGAGTAAATGTTATCAGATCGTGTAACTGACCTTAAGTCAGATCAGGTTTCAGTACTTCTGAGAAGAGCAGGATCTTTCTTTATTTTCAGAGTCACCCAGCAGACCTGATCATTTGACCCTCAGTGCCACCCACCCAATGAAAGAGCTAAGCTTCCACGTGTGTCTCCAAAGGGCCCTCAGTTCAGGGGCCTCAGAGTCATGTTTCATCTCGTCTAAACCTGGTGGTCCAAGCCTGCCCCTCAAGTGAGGCCGGAGGAAGACGAGGACGAAGAGGGAGGTGTACCTCGGACAAAAGCCGCCAAACAGCTACGAAACAAAGGGTCCATGTCTGGCCGGTCCTAGCATGACTCGCCACCTCACCCCAAACCAGAGACTTACAGGGAGGCCACCGAGACACCAGTGTGAACGTCCAAATGGATACGACCAATGAAGCCTGACCCCTCGTTGCGGAGCACTATGCACCCCAGCCTACCCCGGACCACTTTCCCAAACAGTCGAGAAGGGGCGGAAGAGCGCGAGAAGCTCTCTCGGAAATATTATACTTTAAGGCGTAAGAGGGGTTCGGGTGGCTACTCTGGTCTCGGGGTTGATATCTGTGAGAAACGAGCTACCTTTAACTTAAAAACACACAGACACTCTCAGTCTTCTGCTCTTATTGTAAGATTATCCGCTGGACATTTGTCTAATAACCAAACCGTACCCGAGTGATTGAGGTAACAGTGTCCTCGATGCTGTCATATGATGGCAGGGACACCGTCCACAGCAGCGAGGGCCTGTCTTTCAATACCGAATAAATGGCAAAAGGGTACAAGGTAAGAAGGGTCCAAACGGCATCGTTAAAATAGGTAATAAAGGACGTTGTCAGTTCTTTCGTTTGGAATATTCTTAATAAAATCGAACATTTCTGACTAAACCTGGGACCAGTCAAATGTTTGGACACACCCACACTCTAACAAATTGACGTGCCTGTCCAGTAGAGACGGATGATCGGTCTGTCTAGGTGCCTATTTTTTTTTTTAAATATTAATCTGCTTTATTTTTTTACCAACATTGTTTCAGATTCTTTTCCCCCATTCAGATTTCAGTCCCCCCATCATAAATATGCATAATTAAAAATGTGTCCCTTACTGCTCATAAATAATTGTGATGAAAGATATTACAGTCATTTTAACATCATGTTATACCACTGATATAATGTCAATATTCAGAATAAAATATAACAGAATATAGTCATAAACATCATATATATTATATAATATATAATTATATATATAATAAGCATAATAAAAGAATATAATAAATATATATTAAAACCAAATGTTACATAATGCATTATTATTACATAATAACTAATATATTTATATCACACAATAAAGTATTGAATAAAGTAATAAAATATAATGTAATAAAATGGACAATGAGCAGTTTTGGCATTATCCCCTATGATCTGACCTACTTTTTGTTTTATTATTTGTATATAAACAACATATTGATGATTCCAAGCCTAAGAGTCTGTATGCAGTCCGCACTTCAGATCAGATCCTCACAGCAATGTTCGACAATCTAGTAGAAACCCTTTCTTGGTACAAACTATGTTTAATACCCTTTATTCCAGAAGAAACAATGAATGAGCAGGTGTCCCAATACTTTTTTCTATTTAGTGCATTCTGTAATTATCTGATACTTGATAAAATTTCATTGGTGTGGCAAAATCTTTGACTGGTACTGTGTATTTCATATTATGACCAAAACTGTCCATTTAAGGACATACTATCACTTGAATAATTGGACAAATTAGAAAAATGTAATCCATTAAAATCCTCTGATTCTGGTCCTGATCTCCAGAGCTCTATTAAATCATGCTCTCCAAGAAGCCGACAGTCTGGACTGGAAAGTCAGACTGTCCTGGGGTTATATAATACAGGTCTGGAGAGTTCATGGGAGACGCTCAGCAGGAAGCGGGCAAGTGAGCTGATGCTCAGGTTCACTTTAGTGTCCACCTGAAGTCTGTCCACACCCCCCCACCTGACCAGCAACAGTGCAGATTAGATTCCTCCCAGAGTGATTCATTACGGACCGGCCAGGGTCTCCAGCTCCAGCGCTCCTGTAATTTCTGGGCAAGTGGGATCACATTTCCGTCCAGAACAGGCCCTTCAGGACGGGCAGGGGTGCTTTAGAACAGAGCTTGAGATGGTGTTGAAATGTGAGAACCAAGGAAAGGAGGGAAAAAAACATGGGAAAACATGGACTGGTGTGACAAGGGTTCTCCGGTGTGTTTTATAGCAAAAGTGCACAGGGGCTTTTGTTCGCCAGAGTGATATTCTCACACCGAAATGAATCTGAATTCCCAGGAACTTGTCCCTCTGTCCATATGGCAACCCGAAGTGCAGGGGACGGAGCTCCATTGGCCGACCCCTGTGGCCAAGCTGGCCAGGTCTTGCAGTGCCGGGGCTTCTAATCTCGTCACCCAACATTGGCTCCAAGGCCACTACGGTTTCACCACGCTACAGAGGGCTATTGTTCCGGCCCAGGCAGGCCTGCAGAAAGCAGGAGAGGCGTGTGACATGTATCTGGCCACGAGAAATCTTGGCAAGATGAGCAGCAGGACCTGCTCCTATGTAATAATGTAGGCTTTCTATACGTTCTAGCCTTTGAACCTTGAAATTTGAGCTGTTCCACTTTATTCACGAGGTGGACGTTTTCTTTTCAGGGGGGAAAGAGCACTGGTTGGTTCACATGGGGGTTCAGAACATTTGTGTTTAATGGACGATTCCGAATACTACTATTTTACACACCTAACATTAAAAGGTGCTTTAAGCAGTGCTATAGTGGAACGTTTTTTGGGTTCATTAAGAAGGAAGAACCTTCATTTTGGGTTATCAAACATTCTTCACACTTACAGCTCTTTAACAATAGTAGTTCCTCAACGGCATCGATTAGAACTCTTTACAAATGACCTGGTCTGATGAGTGGCTTGAGATTGGTTCAGGCATTTCACTGGATTGAGTATCAGCTTATAAAGTTCCAGAACAGAGCGCCCTCTGGTGATTTCTAGGCACCATTAAAGAGTAACACCTGCAGTCATTTAGCCCAAGCTATTTTCTTCATGTTCTTTCTGGGTTCTGAAGGAATAGCTGCTGGTCACTGTGACATAATCTAACATCATTACCACAGCATTTACATGTAGGCTACTGGCCTCCAACATCGTTAACGTACCTTTACCATGAAGACTACTGGCCTCATCCAACATCGTTAACGATGCTTTAGCATGCAGGCTATTGGCCTCATCCAACATCGTTAACGATGCTTTAGCATGCAGGCTACTGGCCTCATCCAACATTGTTAGCGAGCTTTAGCATGAAGACTACTGGCCTCATCCAACATCGTTAACGATGCTTTAGCATGCAGGCTATTGGCCTCATCCAACATCGTTAACGATGCTTTAGCATGCAGGCTACTGGCCTCATCCAACATTGTTAACGAGCTTTAGCATGCAGGCTACTGGCCTCATCCAACATTGTTAACGATGCTTTAGCATGCAGGCTATTGGCCTCATCCAACATTGTTAACGAGCTTTAGCATGCAGGCTACTGGCCTCATCCAACATTGTTAACGAGCTTTAGCATGCAGGCTATTGGCCTCATTCATTATCGTTAACACAATGTTACCCCCGTTTTGAAGCCACACCCCCATCCACACCGACTTAAACGAATCGCTATCCTGACTTTTTTCTGAGATTTGTTGGCCAGCAGACAATGTTTTTCCTAAAGATACGTTTCAGGAATTTCACTGATTTTGTTTTTTAACAGAATTGATTCTCAGCTACGATAAGGTACCGAAACATCGGTTATTTTACAGTGGAGCACCAAATCTGAACACCATATCTGTGGTTCTTGTGCTTGAACTGTTTATAGAACTGTGCTCTCATTTCATTTTCTAAGTTAATGACGGCCAACCAGCCAGCGCTTCCCTGCCACCCCATTATACTGGCTGCCCACATTATGACTACTGGACTTGGACTTGCTGCCCACTCTTCCATCACCAACTATGTGGGAATTTACACAGACCCTTATTATCTGCTACTGTTACTATGTCCACCTTCATCATTCACCATCATCATCTCTTCAGTACTCCTGAGCATAACAGCAGATGTGGGGGTCCACTATCTCCTTATCAACTATGTATGAACAGTTTGACCAGAAGAGGACGGGTCCCCCCTCATGAGCCGATGTCACCCTTTCACTTGTGTTTTATGTCTTTATCCTGTGTTTCATGTGTTGATCATCATATTATCATTTTGTGACATCAGTTGTGAAAAGCGCTATAGAAATTCCACCTTAAAAGGTGCAGTAGTTACACTGTGTACAACAGAACAGAAGTGCTGCATCATTTAAGCTCAAACGGAAAGTGAAAATGGGCAGTCAGACGGGTTTATACGATATGCATACAGACTGTGACTGATCAGAGAGAGGGGGCGGGGCTGATGCTCAACCTGCATACAGACTCTGACTGATCAGAGAGAGGGGGCGGGGCTGATGATCAACCTGCACACAGACTCTGACTGATCAGAGAGAGGGGGCGGGGCTGACACTCAACCTGCATACAGACTCTGACTGATCAGAGAGAGGGGGCGGGGCTGGTGACATCACTGTGCTGAGAAGGGATAATACTGATGCTAATATAAATAACAAAAATAATACAGTCATTATGACAAAAACATTTTATTTGGATGACTGTCAAGTATTTTGAAGAATGTATGATAATCTAAGATCAAAACACTCTGACGATCAATTTCCAACCAGATTTCTGTGATAATAAGCAAAAAACGAAATCTGTGTGAGTAAAATTTTGGTAAAATGTTTGATATAAAAGTCTATGATATCCTGAAAATAGCAATATATGGTATGTATCCTTTTTCTTTTCTCATTATCTACAAAACATCCCACAAATTTGGTGTAGAGTTCAAAGAGTTCAGGTTCTCAGATTTGACTGAAGGGAAACTTAAGTAGCACTTTATTTTTTAAACAGTTTAGAAAATCCACGACCGAAAGTAATAGGAATGAAAGGAAAATGCATTTACTGACTCACTACAAGAATATTCAGTGTTATTGTGCTGAGATTTAAAAAGCTGGGTTTCAGATCAGAACAATGGGAGCTTGTCTAATGCCGGAGTTAATTACTTTTGTGACAGACATCTACTGCAGCTCATCAAGGTGCATTCATTAAAGGAACGAGTCGGGGGGCCTGCTCTTATTAATTACAGTCTAAAGCAGAAGGCCTGTCTCTTCTGACGTGAACTGGCACGCTGAGCGGGAATGCAATCTTCCTTCCAGAGAGCGAGGATTCGGTAACAGAAGAGGGACGTATAATGCATTAAGCTTCTCCAACTAACAGGCACTGATACTTTAAATGCATATGGATCGTCCCTAACGTATAACAACATCACTAGGCCCATGTATATAATACTCCTCATTCGGGCCGTTTGGAACGTGGCCTTGTTTTTAAATAAGAACGCAGCTATCAAATGCTCAGCTACCCAAACACAAGCACTGAGGATGGAAAACAAGCCAAGGAAAGGCCAAGGTTGGACAGAACACAATGAAACTCTTAGGAGGTCAGTATCTTCCATCAGCAATTTAAGCTCATCCTAACAAGGTCACTTTACTGGGAACGATGGGCTTTCTCCAGTCTGCCCTGCCACTTCCTGAGCTCAATCTCTGGTTGAGCAGAGCCTGTGCTTCACCAGGATCTGAGAGAGAGAGAGAGTTTGATGTGGTGGGGCGCTGTCGGAAGAGGGTTTGTGCCCTCCACTGGTAGATCTCCTCAACTGATCTAAGCAGGGTGTCAGAGGTGAAGGCAAAAGCCAGGAGGGTTCCAGGAACAACCCAACAAACCCAATGGTAGTAAGACGACCCTACACGTCCACCTGTCATGACCCACATGATCTTCTGCACGCTGTGATCAGTCAAGGATGTACATTCTAATATTCATTCCAAACTTCAGACTTTTCTAGACTGTTTTCCACTGTTTTGTCATTCATGCACAAACGGTGGGAGTAGCTTGACTGGTAGGGGCTGGGGTTAGAAGGAAAGTCCTGCCCCTTACCAAGATGGGGGGCTGGGAGGGTATAAAACAAATATTGGTGCCCACTGAAGCATAGGGAAGTCAAAATCCTGAGTGCTACCTGCTCTATGTCTGTTCTTGAGTTTCCCACTTAGACCTGTGCAAAAGATGTTGTCACGGTAAGTCATGAATATATACATAAATATATACATATATTTGTAAATATTGCATAATGAATAACAGCTGATCAGCTGTCACTGGTGGGCGATGAGTACAGAGCATCAGCATCTGAGTATGAGAAGTGACTAAGTTCGCGCTACAGAGTCAAGGTCGAACGATGACAATCTAAAGTTTTGGACGATGGATGGTTCATTTTAATTCATAAAATGCAACTGAAAAAACTAAGGAATTGTGATTGATGAGCTTTATTGCTTGATGAGGATTATTAGGATTTGTCTGTAGACTAATGTCTGATCTCATGTGATCAGAAGTAGACGTGGCCTAATCTGTGCTCTCGCCAGTCGGATTTGAAATGTACTGCATTTATTAGCGTGTACATTCACACAGCAGCAAGACTACCCTTAAAAATGTGCTCTAGGATGGAAAAGACAAATTTTTGCGCTTTGAAAAGTAGTGCTGGACGATATGACCTCACATCAGTATCACGATTAATCAGAGTAACTCATTTGGTTGTATTGCACCATTATTGGTTTCACTTATATCTGATTTCTTTATCATTTTGATCATTTATTTTATTAAGAACAAAAAAAACCCCTGAAATAACCAATAGGGGCAAGATTCCTTTGGTTAGAAGTTCTGAATGTTGGTTTTGATGAATTGTCCTACTGATGAGGTTGTTACATTGGCTTCTGGAGCTTCTGAAGATAAGATGTATGAATATATCATATACCACCTGCTGTTTTGCATCCTCGTACATTCATTTCCATTTTAACTCACTTTGCATTTTTTTCCAGAAATCTTATAATTGCTTCGGTAGCAGTTGTCTTCCTGGCATCAACGGTTTCGACCGCTCCAGTTGAAGGTACGATGGTCGTTTATATAACGAATCCTATCAATAAACCATAAGAACTGAGATATGAGTTATGGGCTTCTTCAACTTCAGAAATACTGTGGTTAATTTCCAGACAAAGAACCTGAGGAGAATGACTTTGAAGCAGAGGAGGGTGAGGAAGAGCTTTCGGAGGAAGAAGAGGGTAGGAGATG
This sequence comes from Acestrorhynchus altus, assembly GCA_034509495.1. Lineage (NCBI taxonomy): Eukaryota > Metazoa > Chordata > Actinopteri > Characiformes > Acestrorhynchidae > Acestrorhynchus > Acestrorhynchus altus. Next base: position 38,636,114 of record CM067505.1, on the reverse strand, counting down.
ATGGACCAATTTCCGTTACTTTTTAAGCCTCCTGACCAGTATCCGATCTCCTAAACACTGAAAACTGGGAATTGGGGATTTAGAACCTGGCTTATCCTAATTTAAATTGATGTAAATGTATGTAAACATGAAGTGAATGTAAAGAAAATCCATTATATGAAATATTACATTAATGCACAATAACAAGAGTAACTTTAAGGATAAGCTTTAGTCAATAAACTTCACCTATAAACTGATCAATAACAAAGTTTCTCCCAATTTAACATAAAGATATATAAAGAAAATTTTAGATAAAGATATATAACCATTTAAAAATGTGATAAATCTACTAAGAAGATCTGAAACCACAACAGTTCGACAGGCTTTGAGAAACTTTCCTCCCAATGGAATGTCGAGTGGATAAATAAGGCGTAAGAACTCGGAAAGAAGTTCGGAAAGTGGAAGACTTACCTGTGAACAGTTTTTATAAACTGTCTCCGTTTCCTCTTTCTTTACAGATGATGATGACTCCAAAGGTCAACATTTGAAGGGTGGGTGACAAGTTAGCAACTTACCACCAATGTGCAAAATTAAAACCTTAATCATGCCTTTAAGCCGACTTTGCTCCTTGGCTTTGCATCTAAATATACGTCTTTATTGCTGGGAATGAAGAAAAGGGTCTGACGTGTTTTTTTAAAAAAGTAAATGTTGTGTGTTGGTGAACCATTTGACTCTTCTACCTAAAAGTACTAAACTAATGTCTATAACCAGTTAAAACCAGATATAAACATTCATAATATACATAAAACACCTCCTTTTTGTCCGTTTGTCAACACACAAGGTCATGTGGACTAGAGATATGGCTGATAGAGTGCTATTGTCCTTTACTTTCTGGGGTGGAGGGTGAGGGTGAAGGGGGTGGAGGTGGAGGTCACCAAACCAGAACCAACCGACTGCTTGAATGAGATCTGATCTCGTTGAACCTCAAGAATATGTTTCTTGTTTCTCTGGGTTTTTTTCTCAACAGGAGCTGGAGGAGCCCAGCAACAAGCCACAGTGGTGCCCAAAGGCCCAGGTAAGATGAGACTAATCCTCTTTTTTGCTTTGGGGACAGATCTCTCTCCGAGAACACTGAACCCCTCAGCTGTGGAAAGCAGCTCACTGGACGCAGCTTAAGCTTCCTTTAATGCCGAGTGGGCAAAGTCAATCACCCCTTAATCTGGTTAGGTCTCAGGTATGTGGACAGCTATGCCAAAAGGGGCAGGAGCTCTGCATGTTACCTGATGCATTCATAGACGCAAGGAACTGAAACTAGTCCGGTGAGGTTTCTACCCCGGTCTTAAAGGCCGCTTTGAGTTACATATGGTTAAGAGTGTGCTGAGAGGTATATCAGTGGACTGTGACCCTGCTTGCACTGAAGGTTCGCTTCTTTCCAAGGTGTGACTGTTCTACCTGGCACTTCTCTGGTGGGCCAATCTCCAAACGGTAAGCAAACTCTATTCGTTAACCCAAGAAACAAGTCCATTAGCCCAATTTCTCATGTGTTCAGTGACAAAAAGGTGCTGAGTGAGATTGTTCGGAAATCAGCGACCCCTATCCAGGACTTCTGGGAGGGAAGGGGACCTAACAGACCTCATTTTGTTATTTCCCAGGTCACAAACTGAATGGAGACGGCGCTGCACAAACAAGCTTTGGCTGTAAGCCTCATGCCATCTTTTCAAAGCCAGGGACAGCAGGGGACTGGGACTGACCAGTCTGTTGAGAAGCAAACACTAGAACTGACCTCTGTACCAGATTACCAGATAAATACTTATAATAATATAGAGTGGGGAAAAGGTTTGGACACACCATGAACATGTTTAAACATCTGGACATTTCATCTTCATTGTAACTACACTGAGAGGTGGAGGTGAAAGAACTGAACGCATACAACTGAAGAAACGTCTTTTAAGCATCATTTATTAAACAGTTCCTTGTGAGGAAAACGTTTGGACAAATTAAATCAGGTGCAGCACATCAGCTGCTAATGACTCATCCTCAGACATTAGTGTGGTTTGCTCTTGATTGTTGAAGTGAGTGGGATCATCATGGTCAGATCCAAAGAGCTCTCTGAGGTCTTCAGAAAGAAGGTTGTAGATGCAGATGAGTCTGAGAAGGGATTTAAAAAGATCTCGGAACAATTAGAAATCAGTTCAACTGTCCGGAAAATCATTTACAAGTTGAGAACATTTAGAACAACTGCCCACATGACCAGCAGAACCACAAGATGGGTAAAGAAGATCCAACAATCCTAAAACATCATCACAGACCTACAGGTATCTCTCACCACAGATGATGTCAATGTGCAGCTTCTACCATCAGAAAGAGACCAAACAGGTCTGATCTTCATGAGAACAAGAGTAAAGTTCTCCAGAGAACATCTAGACAAAGAGCAGGACTTCTGGAACAATGTGCTTTGGACAGATGAATCCAAAGCTGAATTATTTGCACACAGTAACAGAAGACATGTTTGGATCAAACCAAACACAGCATTTGAGCAGAAGAAGCTCATAGCAGCTGTGAACATGGTGGTGGAAGTGTGATGGTTTGGAGCTGATCTGCTGCAGCAGGGTGTGGAGATCTCTCCATCATAGAAACCACTATGAGATCTTTATTGTATCAGAGGGGGTTTGAGGAGAACGTAAGAGCGTCTGTACAAAGACTGACGCTGAAACATCACAGAGCTGAAAGAATTCCGCATGGAGGAGTGGGAACGTCGTTCTTCAGTCGATGTCAGAGACGGTAGACGGTTCTAGAAACATCTCACAGATATTAGGACAGAGGGGGGTCCAAACAGTTACTCACTAGAAATGTTTATTCTAATAATTATGTTTATAAACGATGTTTAGTTTTATGTGTTCAGTTATTTCACTGCATGTCTCAATATAGTTATGACGATCACTGAAAAACACGTATCTCCAGAAAGGTAATTTCACAACAGAAGGCAACAATTTTCCCAACTTTGAATGGAATTTAATGTAAAAAGTAATTGTAGAGTGTTTCTATTAGTCATCACATCAATGAAGTAAAGGAAAATAAAGAATTCTATTTCAGAGGCACATATTCTTCAGGCTGGGGCTGGTTGATATGATAAAAATACTTTTTTATGATATTTAAAAACACAATATATATATTTAATTAATCAATTCATCATAATATGTTAAAATATTGTCAACAATATTGTTTGCAGCATCAAGTGGTTCCTCAGCAGCAGCAGCAGCAGCAGCAGCAGCAGCAGCATCTTCAGCAGCTGTAGACGATACTAATGGTAAGGTACTAATGGGATGGTACTTATGGGGGCAGCTGTGTCCTGATTAGGGAACCAGTCTTGTGACTGGAAGGTTGCCTGTTCAGTTCCCTGAACTGGCAGGACATCAGTGAAATGTCCTCGGAATGGGCTGCCCACCACCTCGCACATGTGCTCACTGCCCCCATTGTGTGAATTCACTATTGTGTGTCTTTCATTGCACGTACGGGTTAAATGTGGAGGACAGATGGTCCTCTGTGCGGCAACAATGGGTCTGTGTTTTGTGATATAAACCTTCTCGTACATCATTCTGAGAGGAGCTTACGAGAGGATGATTTTCACACTTCCTGTCTTACCGTCTTCTTCTGGTTACAGGAAACAACGGAAAAGACTCTCAAGCCTTGCCCCCCGGCTCAAGTTCTCATGGTAATGCAAAGGGGTCGAGATGGTCAGCTTACCAAACTGACCACCATAAAGCATCCGGCCTTCATCTCTTCCTTCTTCTGCTTTCAGATTCAAGTGTGTCTGGACACGGTGGGTCACCAGGAGCAGTATCTGCAGGTATAAGCATACCCTGACCAATCTAACCAAGCTAGTTAATGAGCATGACCGGGTTGGTTGACCAGCGTGGCCACCTTGATCGCACTGGTCTTGCAGTATGACCAACTTGACCAAACTGGTTAACCAGTTTTACCAAAGTCAATCAGAATGACCAAGCTTCCCAGATAGCAAGAGGAAAGCAGACCACCAGTGGTCCAGTTGGTGGTCCACTGGCGTTTTGCTTGGCATTTTCTGGGCGGTCTACCAGGTATCTTTGGCTTCCACTCAGGTGTGCAACATCACAGGTGGTTTGGTGCATTTGAGAATCACAGGGAGAGATAAAATCGGTGTAATTACAGTCAGAATAAACACGGTTTCATTTCCAAAACGTGAGAAAATGAAAATAATTATTTTGTGACGTGTATTTGTAGGTGTGGTCATCAGTGCCGTTGGTCATGGGAGCTCAGGGTCCAAGATCCCTGGTAGGAATAATCGTAGTGATATCAGAGATTAGAGTTACACTGTAAATGCTGTCAATGCTTCTTTAACTTGGTTTTATTGCTGTATCTGCAGGAACAGCTGGAACCGCTCACTCAGACTCTGTCTCTCACGGTATGTGTTTGTTTGTTTATTCGTTGTTTTTATATTTACAGTGTTTATCTGACTCTCTTATCCAGAGCTCATACTGGCCAAGCTGGAGAACCAGAACCTAGACTACTATGTTTAAGCAGGAATTGTTAACCACTACACCACTATCACTGTAGGACAAAAAACCTGTATCTCCAAACCAGCGACTTTACAGGAGAAGGATAAACCTTCTTACATCACAATGGACATCAAAAAACATTCAAATTGGAGCATTTCTATTGGTCCATTCATCATGAACTTCTGATACAATGAGAAGAAACATTAAATACAACAACGTTAATCATACTGCTCATCCAACTTGGTGATGTTGGTTGACCAGCTTGGTCAATCTGGTCAACTACCTTTGTCATACTGGTCATGCTGGTGAGCTACCTTGTCCAGCCATGCTTGTCATGCTAGATAACTGCCCAGTCATGCCATCATGGTCAACCAGTTTGGTCATGCTGATGTTCATTGACCTACTTAGTCGTAAAGGCTATGCTGGTCAACCACCTTGGTCATGTTGGTCATTAAGCTGGTCGACCAGCTTAGTCATAGTGTTCATGCTGATCAACAACTTTGATCATGCTGGTTGACAAGTTTGCTTAGATGGATCATGTTGGTCTACCAGCTCAGTCATGCTGAACATGCTGGTGAACCCCTTAGTCATGCTGGTCAAGCACGATGGTCAAGCACCCAGCTTGGTCATGTTGGTCATGCTGGTTCATCCTGGTGAAGCAGGTCAACTACCTTGGTTAAACAGGTCATCCACCTTGGTTATACTGGTCAACATCCTGCAAATCAGGAAACGTCATGCAAATCAGGAAAATTAACTAGTTGACCAGCTTGGTTGTATTGGTCAAGCTGGTCATACTGGAAAGTTGATCTTGGTGAATCTTGCTGGTCCAAATATGGTACTGATCAGAAACACACAGCAGAGTGTGGCACTGGTTCATTTTACTTCCCGTACCTTTTAATCTCTCCTGTAAGGTTCATCAAGCCAGGGTTCACATGCGTCATCAGGCCAAGCATCACCAAGTCATGTGTCCGGTCAGATGGGATCAGGTCAAACCGGTGGTTTGGCTTTCGTCTCCTCTGAGGTCCAGTCACAACCAGCAGGTATTTCATTCCATTCATAACCATTTCCCTCCCAGTCATAAGTGTGGAAGATGTCTAAGGAGGAGTGTGTGTGTGTGTGTGTGTGTGTGTGTGTGTGTGTGTGTGTGTGTGTGTGTGTGTGTGTGTGTGTGTGTGTGTGTGGGGTCCGGAACCAGCAGCTCCTCAGACTGAGGGATCTGAGAATGGTATGTTAATCAGATATTTCTCTGCTCTGCTGTGGTAAAGGTGTATCTTACACTATATGGACAAAAGTATTGGGACACCTGCTCATTCACCATTAAAAGCGGTCATCCTGCTTTTGTCGGTGTAACTGTCTCTATGGTCCAGAGAAGACTTTCTAATAGATTGCTGTGAGGATTTGGTTGTATTCGGTCCCAAAAATGTTACTGAGGTCACCCCCAACTCCCAACTCATCATATTCTAAAAGTACTGTGTGGAGCTCAGGCTCATGTATTGTTTCTGATATCATGGGTATTAAAAAGAGATGGAGTAACTGTTTCCACTGTCCATGGTAGGCTTTCTACTAGATTCTGGTGAGGATTGCTGTGAGGATTTGATTGCATTCAGCCACAAAGATGTTGCATGATCAACACCCTAACTCAGCCCTCAAAAAGTGCTGGATGAAGCTCCATCATTCCAGAGAACACAGTTCCACTGCTCCACAGCTAAATGCTGGGGTCTTTATACCCTCTAGTCCACACCTGCTATTAGACATGGAGACAATAGAGATATGTTTCTTTATCTGCTCCAGAGAGTCCTATTCTATTGGGAGAACTTCTCTACAGGGACTAGACAAGCTGTGTGTGTATTCGCACATCTGTGTCAGCAATGGGTGCAGCTTAAAGTACCTGAATGCTTTCATTAGAAGGGGTGTCCACAAACCTTTGGACATATAGTGTACACGAGAACGTTTTTCTAAAGTGCTCTTCTTGGTTTAGGGTGAAATCTTAACAGTTCATGTAGGATCACAAATAGAAGCTCCAGGTAAGGAGAGGACATGCAAATCTGAAGACAGCGTTTCCCAAAATTCATAAACAGGAACATATTTATGATACTTAATCAACCAGAAGAGACTGGAAGAGATAATGGTTAGAAAATAAAATATACTTAGAATACTAAAATATACAAATTCAAACTCTAAACTCCTCTGATCACACAGGAGCTCTTTGTGGTTCTATAATTCCAGACTGTAGTTCATCTGTTTCTCTGCAGACTTTATTCTCCCCCTTTCACCCTGATCTTCAATGATCAGGACCCCACAGGACCACCACAGAGCAGATATGATGTGGGCGTTGCTGGTACGAGTGGATCAGACACAGCAGTGCTGCTGGAGTGTTTAAACACTGTGTCCACTCACTGTCCAATCTATTAGACACATCTACTGAGTGTCTCCACCCTGTAGATGTAAACTCAGAGACAGAAGCTCATCTGTTTCTGCACAGTTTGTGTTGGTCGTCCTCTAGTCCTTCATCAGTGCTCACAGGACGCTGCCCACAGGACGCTGTCGGCTGGACGTTTCTGGTCGGTGGACTGTTCTCGGTCCAGCAGTGACACTGAGGGGTTTAAACACTCCAGCAGCACTGCTGTGTCTGATCCACTCGTACCAGCAACACACACTAACACACCACCACCATGTCAGTGTGACTGCAGTGCTGAGAATGACCCACCACCCACATCATATCTGCTCTGTGGTGGTCCTGTGGGGTCCTGATCATTGAAGAGCAGGGTGAAAGGAGGAGAATAAAGTCTGCAGAGAAACAGATGAACTACAGTCTGTGATTATAGAACCACAAAGAGCTCCTGTATGATCAGAGTACTTTTCTAAATTATTTTTGAAGTGTAGAAACAAGGAGATCGTCATAATGTTATGACTGATCCTGACTTGCAGTGTCTTTATCATGTTATGTATGTAAATCCAGGCTCTGAGTCAGTAGGAGAAATGCCAGAGACGGAGAACAATGGTAAATATGGATTATAATATTTCAAAATTCAGCTGTAAATTCGTAAAATTGGTCTTAAAAATAGTGAAATTTATAATGTAGGTCTTCTGTCGCACTTTCACAGGCAATGGACATAAGCAGATGATTAACGGACTGGACAATGGGCACACAGGTGGGAAATACTGAACAAATACTTAGTATATTTTATTATTTGAACGTAAATTTTACATTCTCATCGGGTCATTGCCTACTGATTCCTCATTTTAGTCCAGGAGAACATCAAAAGGAAAACATACTTAGCCCTGTAATTTAGAATCAATCAGAATTACTGCATGAAATATTAATATTATATTATATTAACAGTCATGGATTATATTTTCCATCTCTGTTTGAAATGCTGTAAACTGACACTTAAAGCTATGCTCACATATCAGCCTCGTTCATCAGTTGTCGATGTTTTGCTCAGATCGGTTTTGGCTGCTTTGACGATCCATATTCATAAATGTAACTCAGCTGTATGTATCCGTAATATGAGCAAATCTGTTCCGGAAGCAGTTCGTCTCCATCAAAAATCCAATCCAGGCATGAAATCTAATCATGAAATCTAATCTTTTCATATTCATATCACGATCCTAAGTGTAGTTCAGATCAGCCCACAGCTGAACATCTGCCTCACTGCTGTCGTTCATTTTCCCTTCCTCCCAGTGTGTGTTTATCAGGAATGTTGAGTTGGATTGACTAAACGTTGCACAAATTCCAATCTGGCATTGACGCGAGTTGGATATATCGTCCCCGTGGGACTATCTGACATGTTAATTAAATTTGAGTTGTTTACATAGTGTTATTGTGTGACTTCTTAGCATTATGTGAGGTGTTTTTTATATATTTGTCAATGTCACTATAAAGACTTTAAGACTCAATATCTCAAAACGGCTCAGATCTATATATCTTCAAAGGGACGATGTGTCATATTTTAATACTACATATGAAAGAGTCCCAAATCAGAGTCAAATTCTAAATATATCAGATTACGTTTACTTTTACGACATTTGGCTCACTTACAAAAGAGCTTTGCTGTTCACTCGGAAAATCTCCTCAGTGAGTTTGTAGGGACTAGATTCCAGAGACTCCTCATGTCACATTGGTCCTCAATACCCACACGATTCAGCATAATTACAATCCTTTAATTACTTAAGTGCTCTTGAAAGAAATGGTCTCCACACTGCGTTTGAAGACAGCGAGTGACTCAGCTGCTCGGACCCTCAGGGGAAGTTCATTCCCTCACTTTGGTGCCAGATCAGAAGAGAGTCTGGATGCTCGTCTTACAGGCATCTTGAGGGACGGTGGGTCAAGCTGAGCTGTACTTGATGAAGGGCTCTTGCTCCAGATCCAGCTTTGTAGGTCAGATTCAGACTGAAATCAGATTTCAGTCACTTCGGCCTGGAAAAGTGAACGAAACATCAGCAAAAACAGCATGAAAACGGACTCTGATATAGTGGACTGATGCCTTTAGCAGTGTGTAATCTGGAATAAAGCTCCACCCAAAAGCATGTGAAGTGAGTGTCTTCCTCATCTTCTGGCTCTAACACAGGTTTGGATCACTTCATGGAAGGAACAACTCAAGTAGACATGACAGGTACGCAGGAAGGTCAGACCATCCTCACAAATTGGCTCCTGTTTCATATGAAACCATGGAAAACACATGCAAGAGTTCATATAATCAGGTCTTACGATGTACGTAAACGAATGAGTACTAATCTACCCCACAGGTGGTTTTGATACCTTTGGCTCAAGTTCACATCTGGAAATGACAGGTGAGCAACTGGGAGGGGTTTACATCTCAGTTAACGGTTCTGTAGTACAGTTTCCAGTCTAGAACCCCAGTAAACCCACAGTTATGGGTTTAACTGGTCTTACTGAGTAAACAGTTTATGTACAGTTTAATCTTAAAGATTAGACGGGGAACCCAAAGCAATTTTTATGTGTTCTCTGTTCTATATGTGTAACATTAGTGGGTTCCTCCACGAGGACGTTTCAGTACCTTTTTTTTATTTAATAAAATATTTCAGAAGATCAAACAGAACAGGATGTACATTACAAAAATGTCACAGACAATAAGGGGTCAAATCAGGTGGTCTTAAGCTTGAGTTTCATGCACAGAAGCCCCCTAAATAGTCCTGCTACGGGTCTCCACCAGGCTGGAGTCAGGACATCCCCGCTTACAAATCATTCATATTTTGCACATTTGACCAACACCAAGGGTCTTCAGGCTGCTGACCTCCCCTTTGTCTCCATTAAATGTGTCCTAGGCATGATAGACCAGTCCAACCATGACTTCCTCATTGGCTTAATGGGTGAGCAGCACTTTCAGCCCCGCTGGTGGCTCTGCTTGTTGTCTGTGTCTCCCCCCGAAACCCACTCACGTCTCTCTGTGCAGGTGGCATGGGGGACGGCTTTGCTCCAGATACCTACACCGATACTATAGGTATGCCTTCAGTCCGCACCACCGCTCCCTCAGACGTTATGTCCACATGTCTAATCACTGGTGCTGTCTCAGCAGATCACATGGGCCTCGCTTTTCAGGTAGAGTCAACAGGTTAGTGTCCCTTTACGTACATTCATTCACCTCCTTTTAGTCCAATAGACAAGCTGGGCTGATGTTTACAATTCCTGAAACAACACTGCAATCTGCCTCTTCATCTCCCTGGGGTTGTAATTTTATGGAGGGTCACAAGAGCATGAATTATGACCATGTGTGTCAATTATTATGGCTCTAAGCAACCCTTCCAAGAATCCTCGGTTCTTGCTTCTGTCATGTTGCACTAATTACGGGGCATGCTGACAAAAAAAAAGCTTGCCAGATCGCTGTTGTTCTTTCCCGAGCGATCCATGAACGGGGAACGTGCTGTAAATCAGGGCTGGGTTGCTTTGTTTCTCACTGGTGCTTCTCTTCCAGCAGCTGGGCCGGATCCAGGACATCCAGCCAGCAGCAGTTTGGCTCCAGACACTCCACCAGGTACTGGCGACCGCCATAGCGCCATAAATTTATTGGGCTCTCGCACAACAGCAATCACAATAGCAGTTCGTGCCTTGGCTTGTCCCGCCACACCTCTGAAATGCTTTACTGGAGGTCGTCATGGGCTGAAGGTCCAACACAGTTTGATGTCACTGACTGGTTTAGTTGGGAAATCTCTTCATAATTACACCAAGCACTAGATTTATGTGGTCGCTCATGCTGCTTCCAGTCATATACGCAAATGTATGTGTGTGTGGTCCTCATAATTCACACTGTTCATGCTTGTAATAATCGTTTTTGCTATGTTTGTTCAAACATTAAGACCCTTTAGGTCCGGATCGCTCCTCTGCAGGGACTGGGCCAGGTGCTTCCGTCCAGTCAACTGGTAAACACACATCATTCATCTAAACATCTACGTACACAGAGCAGGACAGGAGCAGGATTCACATTTCAGCTGACCATATCCTACTGTGTGGTCAGACTGTAGTCTCACTGGCTCGCATCTGCGGTGGATGCCATTGTAATGTAGTAATGGTAATGAGGGCAGGAGCAGCTCCGGTCTTTTGGGGGCCCTTAGCAAGACCTGTTTGGCATCCCCCGTTATTAACAGGAGAAGGAGAAAATGAAATGGGTCAGCTGAGCGGTCTAATTAGTTTGCACGAGGATCACACGTTCAAATCCCAGGTCATGCTGCTCGCCATTGGCTACTGGAGCCTGATAGGCTTTGCTGGTGGGTGGTGGGTCATTCTCAGCACTACAGTCACACTGACATGGTGGTGGTGTGTTAGTGTGTGTTGCTGGTACGAGTGGATCAGACACAGCAGTGCTGCTGGAGTGTTTAAACCCCTCAGTGTCACTGCTGGACTGAGAAGAACTAGAGGACGACCAACACAGCATTTTGAGCATCTTGTCTGAGTTTACTCTGCTGAGCTTCATTATTATGATTTATGTTTCAGGGTCTTCTGACAATGGTGCTCACCCCAGCTCACCTGGAGGAATGACAGGTAAACACATGCTTAGTAATGTTGGGGTGAGAGGACAATAGCCTGTAAATGAGACTACTAAGACAGTCCTCGGGCACTACGTGTACTAATGCATCCCATAATTAGAAATACGTGAAAGAATGTGATTTGTGTTCATATTGTAACCAGATCTTCATAAAGTCTTCAGACTAAAGGAACATAAACTCACGATGATTGATTAACTCGACAAGTTTATTATATAAGTGCTTCTAGATGTGGGTTTTTCCTGCAGTTCAGCAATTAAAAGCTAGAGGCCACTAGAGGGTGAATTGCTTTATTGGCATGAGATAAATAATAATATTAGCAAAATAAAATATTGTGTTTAATATCAAATATTTTAATCAAACCAAATATTGTGTAAAAAAATGTCAAAATAATATTTTTACTAACAACAACAACAACAACAACAACAACAATAATAATAATAATAATTATTATTATTATTATTAATAATAATTATTATTGTTATTATTAATAATAATTATTATTATTTACAGTTTATGGAATTATTATACATTATATTTTATTTATAATATTGTATCTATTTTATCATTAATTTATCTATGCTGTCATTTGACTATATTAGTGTAACAGTATTGTTTTATATACGTATAATATTTTGGGTTATGAAATTAACTTGATGGACTCATTCTTTCCTTTCTTTCATTAATTTATTATTATTATTATTATTATTATTATTATTATTATTATTGAGTATTTATTTTCAGTGAATGTGCACTAATTCAGTGTAACTGTTCCAGACACAGTCTTTGATCCGATGTCACATTCAGACCCATCTTTCGTGGATTACTCAGGTAGGTTATAAACCATATTTCACAGAGTCATTCATGAAGACCAGCTCTCAGACTGATGACATAACTCTGCTCATGTTCCTCAGAGGGTGCAGATAACGGGAATGATAACGGTGCTGAATCCCCTGATATAAACGGTGAGCTGTAATTCAAACACCATCCAGGTTTTGGGCAAATTCCGAAGTTTGTTTTCCTAATTTTCTGTACATCCATCTCTGTTTCCCAGGCAACGGACGCCACAGACCAGTCATCGACATGCATAGAGGTGTGTAAAATATTGTATATATCGATAATGACCATATAGAGCTGAGAGGAAGGAGTTAGATATGGAGTGTGGATTTGTTTTACAGGTGATCCAACTGGAACTGGAATTCACATTGAACTGAGTATGTATCACACAAGCACACAGACCGTACGATCGATACAGTTTGAGGGTCAGAATCAGACTGTAACAGGGAGAACGGCGCCTCTGTCATTCCCAGTTCCATCCGGAACGCCACGACTGCGCTATGGAACTTTGGTGGAGCTGCAGGAGAATCTGAATCATTAAACACCATATTAGTGTCAGTTGGAGCAGCCGTGGTCTGGTGGTGCGGGAACCAGCCTTGTGACTGGAAGGTCGCCGGTTCGAATTCCTGAACTGGCAGGACATGACTGAAGTGCCCTTGAGCAAACACTGAACTCCCCAGTTGCTCCCCCAGGCACTGATAATAGGGATGCCCACCGCTCTGGTCACGTGTGCCCACTGGTATGAGGATGGGTACAATGCAGAGGATTAATTCCCGTGTGTGCATAACACAGTGGGTCAAACCTGTATAATTACTACTTACTTACTAAATCCTGTAACATTACTCTTCCGCCTCAGCCCACACGCTTCTGTATCTCTCAACTTGTCCACAAGTGCATGTGTACAGCAGATCTCATTTACATACGTTGGTATTACAGCATTATTATGTGAGAATTGAAATTGCTGTTCCTGGGCTCCCCCTACAGTTGGGGAGTGTAACTGACTTTAACTCCACTACTGTAAATCCAAATCCTGCTTTCAGCACCCCCTAATGGACAGCTGTAAACATGCATTTGTTGACAAGCTGAAGTGGGAGAGTAATAATACAGGGTTTGACGCAGTTCTGGAGAGATGTGCCGTGTGGCTCCACCAACGTTCAATAGTGCAGTTCCACCGTTCTGACCTGCAGCAGGAATGACCGGGATGCCGTTCTCCCTGTTACAGTCAGTGGAGCATCAACATGATTCTGAAGCTGCTGTTTTGAAGGTAAAGCACAGAGTTATTCTTTCGCTACCTGAAACAGGTTCTCTTCATTATCAGGTTCTCCAGATCAGCAGGTTGCTGCTGCAGAGACTCAACACACAGCTGGTAAAGATGCTTCTCCCATTGACATCATAGGTCTTGACTTGATTTGTTAGATATAATCCAGTGTTTATGGATTTTCTTCTGGCTCAGGACAGGATGGGTTTGCCCATCGAACATTCCAAACATTGAGTTTTCCGTGTGGAACGTAGATCACAGGAAGTTTTTTTTTTTTCAATTACGGAAACTGATTTTTCTGTCCACTTGATTTGCAGGTGAGCAGCTCGGCTTTGCCGGACACACTGACGCAGGTGAGTTCAGCTGACGCAGTAACTCCCTCCCTCCACGGCGCTCGTGCAGTAGCCCCACAGCAGGGGATGCCACTGTGAATTTATACCTGTTTCACTGCTCAAATACCAAAGGGTCTCAGGCGGGCGTTAAATCGCTGACTGGAAGCTGAGTAATAAGGAAAAAGCAGCAGGAGAACAGGGCTCACATTTTTCCATGGCTTTTTCAGCAGGAGCTCTGGATTTAAGAGACCCCACCCTCAGTCCCTACACCAGAATCACCGGTGAGTACAATACGCTCTGCCGAGGCCGCAGGGCTGACCCCGTTTGACCTTTGAAGAGTGTGACTGCCCAGTTAGCCTCTTATGTTAATAGATGTTGATGTCTTGATGAATGTAGATGTTTTGTGACCTTTGTCAATTCGACGTAGAACGTCAGCCAGCATGAATAGGTTGTTGGTTTTAAGTTGTGCTCTTAAGGAACCAAACCCAAAACCCGATGTCTTCCAAACGTCACCTGCAAACGGTCACCAAAACCCAACATCTACGGAACTTGATTCCGATAATGTTTACGTCCAATCTGACATAATGACAGATTTGAGAGTTTCAATGTCTGTCAAATGTTGGAGCTTCAAATGTTGGTTTTTGATGGATTTTAGACTAATTTCCCAACCAAAACGCAACATTTGTGCAACGTTGGAGATTGATGTGAACCCAATGCAGGTTTGTGACAGGTCTTTGCTTTGATATCCACCCATAAATGAACATCTGTACAACGTAGGGTTTTGACGTCAACTCAAATGTATAAGTTGTATTTATAAAGTTTGATGTCAGAATGTTGGACTGAAACCTGGAGCCTGCTGGTGATCCACTGCTTCTGGAGAGTTAAGGTCAGGAAGATATGATCGATATTATAATAAATGCTCTCAATTCTGCCCTTTACAGCAGATGGATCGGTCACAGATTCAGGAACGCAGACGGATATGGCAGGTATTTGACATTTAATCTATATACACTAAATGCAGGCTTTGCCAAAAATATACTTTGGTGATGTAGTTGATGTACTAATACACTATATGGACAAAAGTTTTGGGACACATGCTCATTCAGTGTTTCTTCTGAAATCAGGGCCTTAGTTTATCATGGTCTTCTGTCCAGGGAAGACATTCGACTAGATTGTGGAGCATACCCTTCTAACCCACACCTGCTATTAGACATGGTGTCAATAGGTTCATGTTTATCTGCTCCAGAATCCTATTCTATTGGCAGTACTTCTCTACAGGGACTAGACAAGCTGTGTGTGCATTTGCACATCTGTGTCAGTAATGGGTGCAGCTTAAAGTAGCTGAATGCATTCATTGGAAGGGGTGTCCACAAACTTTTGGACATATCGTATATCAATATTTTGTCATTACAATATCGAAAACATCCTTCTAAATGTGATTGTACTCAATAACGAGCCAGCAAGCTTATGTGTGGGTCACATGGGTGGAATGTGGACTAGGTGGGTTCCAGGTGGGCACAGGCCCTGGGTTTGTATGTGTTATTACTGGAATCCAGTTGGGCCCACCTTAATCTCAAAAGGGTCTTATCTAGGCCCCATGTACAGTGTACAAACCGGATGGGGCCCACAAACCCCTTCTAGTCCCATCAGAGACCCTCCTGGACATGCATATGTGGGGCCAACATGGACAAAATGTTCTGGTTTCCAGTTGGGGGCACCCACAGGGGCATGTTATCTACTTTTTATATTGTGAAATGTGCCAGTAGAACAAGCGGTTTCTGGAGATGGTGCTTCATATGCATTTAATGATTAGAGTGTTGATCTGGACAGGTTTGGCAGGTGAACCAGTGACCAGCAAACACAGCCAGATGGACATCACAGGTAATTCACAAGGCTGAGCGCATAATTTTATATACAGTGTCTAAAACACCTATTTCATGTGATTGTAGCAGTAATAATAACACTGTTGTCACCATGTTTCAGCCATGGGCAACGCCATCTACGGTTCTAGTGCTCCAGGTACATCAGGTTTGTATGGAATAATCAGTTATTAATATTAATTTTCTTTACAATATCATGAAAAAATGACAAATCTGAAATGATCTTCCATTTC
This sequence comes from Acestrorhynchus altus, assembly GCA_034509495.1. NCBI lineage: Eukaryota > Metazoa > Chordata > Actinopteri > Characiformes > Acestrorhynchidae > Acestrorhynchus > Acestrorhynchus altus. The sequence goes on along the minus strand of CM067505.1, from coordinate 38,620,061 downwards.
AGCACATACATGTATTAACCTGCCAGGGTGTTCTCCTTTACCATATGGGTAGCCGTGGTCTGGTAGTTAGGGAACCAGCCTTGAATCCCTGAACTGACAGGACATGACTGAAATGACCATGAGCAAGGCACTTGGTCCTGGTTCCTGGTCCTTGAAAGGGATGCCCACCGCTCTGGGCATGTGTGCTCACTGCCCCTAGTGTGTGTATTCCCTAGTGTGTATGTGTGTGTTTGGCTGCATAGATGGGTTTAGATGACCAGGCCTGATGTAGAACTGGCACTGATGAACTAAAGGTCAACACAATTCAAAATTCAGAGAGCTTTTCACAATAAAAGTAACAAAGCAGCTGTACAGACATCTGTGTCCGAGCCTCTTTTGAGGCAACAGAGGCAGGAGGTGAGACTGACCCAGAGGGTAGGCAGGCAGCAGCACCCAACCACAAATAGGTCCACACCAACATCGAGCAGACAGTAGAGACAGCGCAGGGCATGGGAGAGAGAGAAGAAAGGAGAACAACAAGGTACAGAACAACAGCAAAGACTACAGTCTGTGAAGGAGGACTGACCATGCTCTCACATTTCAGGTACAGTGATGACATCAAGTCTGGCTTTAGTGAGAACAGACCACTGAGCAGCAATACAGGCTCTAAACTGAACTGAAAAAGGTAAATATTTAATGAGAAATAATAAACACTCTTCTCTCACAGGGTACGAAGGCGTGGGAGTGACTGAGGGAATCTCGAATCACACAGGTAACTGTGCTCCTTTCTGCAAACTGAACGAGAGAACCACTCACCTGCTCACACAATCCTTTCATATTTAGTTTGTCTTTCCCAAATGCAGGTTCTGTGCTTGAGGCTGGGCTTGGATATACAGGTAAGACACTGCAGTGCCCTTTCTAATGTTTGGGACAAAGGGGGACATTTTCCATGATTAATAATAATAATAATAATAATAATAATAATAATAATAATAATAATAATAATAATAATATCTACTAGTTCTTCTATCTATTAAGATGTAAGATTAACCCTTGTTGTCCTTGTTGTCCTTGTTGTCCGTGAATGATCTCTTACCAAGAGGTACACTACCCAAAAGCAGTGTCGGAGAGTAATTTTAGTAACATTTATGGAACGAATAACTCAAATGCATTGTCCATATCACATGTGACACTACTCAGCCAATCAGATCTGTGCATTACGTTGAGCGCTGTGACTCGAGTGAATGACAGGGCTCTAGATAGCGCTGTCCCGTCGTCTCAGGGCCAATAAGAGTAACTCACAGGATGAGACACTGACATGATGGTGGATCAGACACAGCAGTGCTGCTGGAGTGTTTAAACACCACCATGTCAGTGTGACTGCAGTGCTGAGAATGACCCACCACCCACATAATATCTGCTCTGTGGTGGTCCTGTGGGGTCCTGATCATTGAAGATCAGGGTGAAAGGAGGAGAATAAAGTCTCCAGTGAAACAGATGAACTACAGTCTGGAATTATAGAACCACAAAGTGCAGTTAGATGTTATGATGTTCTGGAACCTGGTTTGAGGACATTCTCAAGGAAATGAAATACCCCTGATGAAACAATTCAAAATGTCTTGACCAAAGCCCTCCTCCCTCTTTCAGATGCCTCACAGACACATGACAGTGTGGTCCAGACAGAGTTTCCCGGTAGGTGAGCTTTCAGTGCAGGTAACTGAAGAACCTTCAGTATCTGCACTAGATAATATCCTTTTGTTCAGGTTCTCATGAAATAACGCCTCGTTCTCCTCAGTTACAGGGGAGCCAAGAGGAGCCTCCTCACAGACCAATGCCATGGGCACTGGTGGGTCCAACAGAAGCTGTTTGCACTTAAATGTAAAGTTAAATTTGGATTCAAACACTTGATAAATCCTAATTTATTTTTTCAGCTACATCTGAACCTCAAGGGACTCTCGGGGGTCCAAGTAAGTTTGATGCTCGCTGATATCGAAGATTCCACACACTAAGCCACAAGGGTCGTACACTATATGTCCAAATGTTTGGGGACACACACTTTGTCTAGTTCCTGTAGAGAAGTACTCCCAAGAGAATAGGACTCTCTGGAGCAGAAACTATTGGCACCATGTCTAATACCATGCGTGGACTAGAGGGCTATCAAGCCCCCCAGCATTGAGCTGTGAAGCAGATGGAATGATGGGGCTCCACACAGTACTTTTAGAATATGATGAGTTGGGAGTGACCTCAGTATAACCTTTGTGACAGAATGCAACCAAATCCTCAGAGCAATGGTCCAGAATCTAGTAGAAAGTCTTCTCTGGACCACAGAGACAGTTACACCAACAAAAGCAGGATGACCTCTTTTTAAAAGTTAATGAGCAGGTGTCCCAATACTTTTGTCCATATAGTGTATGCTTTGTTTTATTTGAATGGACAAGCTGTAACATCAATGTGGTCAACGAGCCTCACTAAACAAGCCAAAGTGTGGTCAATGCTGGACTTTGTGTTTCTGGTCAATGAATGGGATGGTGCTGGATGACAAGCTTGGTCATGCTGGTCATGTTGGTCAACCAGCTTGGTCATGTTTGTCATACTGGACAAGAAGCTTGTTCTTGCTGGTGATGCTAGTCAACCAGTGTGGTGGTCATGCTGATTTATGCTGGACAACCAGCACAGTCGTGTATTCAACCCACGTGGTCAGGGCTGGTCATGCTGGTTCTCAACCTTGGTCACCACCCTACAGGTTCTCCAAACTGCAACCTAGAGTCTCAGGGTCGTCCGACCCTGGCCACTGCTGCTCCTAGAGGGGTCTAAGATGGACACGCGTCATCTTAACCTAATAAGGCTGATTGTGTCATTATATACCTAATGTTTTGTCATCGGAGTTTATCTACAATATTCCTATCAGTGTGTGTTGTCAATCAAAACACAGCTACACTGACTGTGAGATTCTGTTACATTATTTGTTCTCACTCTTTAACAGGTCAACTTGGTGCTACGGAACAGACACAACGAGCTGGTAAGCTTAATGGAAGTTAATATCTGAACAGTATCTGTCAGAGAGAGGTTCGACCCGCTGCTGCTTCTGCCGTTTATTGCTGGTAGCTGTTTGTCTTTGATGGTCAAGGTGGTTGAAGATGGTCATACAGGTGAAAACATACCCTGTAACCAGCTGTAGTGTAACCAGCTCTTGACCAGCATAGTGTTGCATGTGATTTTAGTCATGATGGCTCATCAACGTGGTCATGCTGGTCAACCAGTATGGTCATGCTGGTAATGCAGGTAATGCTAGTCAAGAAACATAACCAGGCTGGGTCGTATAGGGTTAACAGGCTGCCCCACCTTTCCCAGTCTGTAGAACACCTTTCAAGTCCAGTTAAACGAGATGATGATGATCAGTGGCACTGTTCTGGTGTCAGTGCTTCATGTCAAAACTCCAGCATCTCCTCAGCTATTCCAAACTCATTTCAGACATACTTTAAGATAATGAAGAGCCCAAGGAATATAAACGAGGCAGTATCGAACACTCGCTCGGGTTCTGCTCATACCCTACTCTAGTCATGAAGACCTTCATGGGCTTCTGAATATTAGTGGCAGGCTGACCTGTTACTGTTAACTATGGCTTACAGTCCATACAGTCAAATTATTACAATATTCCAGAGGATATATTGGACGTCTTCCTGCTGGAAAAGGAAAACGGCATCTCCATGAAGCTCATCAGCAGATGGAAGCATGATTTATTCTGGATTTATGAGCTATAAGACAAACGAATCAAAAGTGAAAGCAGGAAAAGCTTAAAATGTTTCACTTTCCATCTTACTTTACTTTGAATATACAAACAAAAATGAACTTTTCCCACAATGTTCTGATTTTGATGATCTGTGACCATTAGTTGACCACTGGAACAATATTTTGTAGACTGTGTTCCAACAAAGACACCAAGTGCAGTATTAAATGTTTTCACACCGATTAACAAACAAACTCATTAACATCATTGAAGTGTCAGTGAACAGATGCTCAACAGCTCTTTTCTTTTGTCGGTTTTGCTTGTTCTGTCCAGTTTCAGGAGGTGAACAGTACCACACATCTGGTCAGGGTCCTGAAGGTGGGTTACAAAGCCTCATCATGATAATTGATATTTTCCTGCTGAACCTTTGATCTGTTTTTGCCAACAAGGCAATTCGGCAGTGTTCTCCAGTCCTGGTCCTGGAGGCCCACTGTCCAACACAATTTTGTGCTGCAGGAAGATCACACAGCAGTCCTCAGTGCAGAGCAGTGGACCTCCAGAACCAGGGTTGGAGACTACAGCTATACGATACACATTGACATGCCAAATATCATGGGATGTCAATATGCATGGCTTGGGAATGACTGCTATAAGTTGTGAGAGCGTGATCAAGGGAAGGACATGAATTACTGTAGTCCGAGTGAGGCATGATGGTGTGGTGGCGTTAACAGAGTCACTCTGGTAAGTGTTCTTCTCGCATGGAAGCTGCATGTGGGGGTCCTGCATTGAATGTGGATGCGATTTCTGTGAGAGTCGCTCTCCCAGATGTTAAGTCATGGTCATTAAGCACCTGTGGGCAGCCACTGCGTTGTCCACTGTGGGTGGTAATGCCTTCTTTGTATTCCCGGGTACACACTTGACTCTGTGGATCGAGGAATTTTAACCGACTACCATGCCTCACTTGGACACCCACCTCCTTACCATGGTCACGCTGACCAGGTGGTCAACCTCACTCACAAGACAAATCCTCACAACTTATACAGGAGTGGACGTTCCCAAGCCGTCCCCAAAGTTACCGGCCCTTCATAATTAATTTACACTGATATCACACGCCTTTCGGCCTAGAAAACCATAGCGTTTAGAGACAGATTACGTTCGCGACTTTAAATCCCATGTGGACGAGGTACGAGGTAAGCTGTAGAACCTTTAGACTGTCTGCCCCCTTGTGGTTAAACAGAAAACTTGTAAGAGCATCAAGCTTCTCAGTCGCCTGCCTGAAATAACTGCATTCTGCACTTCTGGAAAAGGTGCAGAAAATGTGGAACTGGAAGATACCTGCTGATTTTCACATGAAGCCACGCGTGAAGTTTCTGCGCTACAGATTTCAGTGTACGGACCAGTCCGCCTGGCAGAGGAACAGCAAGCCCACCCACTAGCCTTAGGCTTCACCGTGTGTGTGTGTCGAGTTTTGTTTTTATGTTCACTATTTAAACGTTTCAGATGACACTGTAAGGTCACTTGTTATTGTTGCCTGTTGTTAAGTGCCCTGTAATTGTTGAAGTGCCCTTCATTGACGTAAAGGCAGAAAGTGGTGGGGGGTCTGAGGGGGGGGTTCAGAAATACTGAGCAGTAAACAGACTCCAAGTCTCATCCCGTTGATATTTAAAAGCATGTGACTGTGCAGACCTTTCTCTCTTTATCTCCCCACTGATGTCTCGCTGTATTTCCATGCCTAGCTGTACGAGAAAAACACTCCTTACAAGTGTCACGAAATTGTACATTTCTAAATGTGTCATTTGAAAATAATCGCATTAAATTTAACGTCTATTTTGAACATCAAACTCTAGCTTTTCTTTTTTTATGAGCAGTTATTTCATCTAATCTTTGATTACAGCAGGTTAATTTCAGGAGCCAATTCAGTGTTTAAACACTCCAGAAGCACTGCTGCGCCTGATCCACTCCCAACAGTGCAACACGCACTAACACAGGAGGTGATCATAATGCTGTGGCTGATTGATGTACACTGAATTCGTCTGGTCTACCAGTCGTCAACAACTGAATGTCCAATCAAATTACCGTCCAATTAGAAATCAGTGCATTTCAACAGTCTGACGTAACCGGAAGCAGTTATAAATAACACACTAAGTAAATGTTCTTTTGTCATTTCAGTCAAATTTCAACAAAACACAAGCTTCTGAAAGCCTGCAGTGCTTAACTCATCTCATAGTGGAGCTCCACATTACTGTTTTTCACCACTAGGGGCACAATATTGTCCACCCGCCTCCACTTACAATGTAACATGCAAGCTGATTGGCTCTTTTTGTTGCTGTTGGGCGATACAACAGCTCTCATCAGCCGGAGATCAGGTCTCCTCATTCATATCGTCTATGCTTTTATTGAACACGACACCAGAAAGTGTCCCAACAGCTTTTATCTCACCATGTGCCATTTCTATTGGCCCGAGACGACATCGTTTTCAATTATTAATCTGTTATAAGTCCAGGTCCAGACAGAGCAGCGTCTGGGTCCAGACTTGGACTGCAATACACCGTTTAGTGACCTGTGATCTACAGTTTCCTTCATTCAACAGTTGATATGAAACCACTGAGAACCGTAAGACAGACTGTCTATTAAATAGTTGTTGGATGTGCAAATCTTTCTCAGGAGCCGGTTTCAAAAACGTATTTTATTTAAAACAGACCAATACACAAAGTGTTGTTTACATGCGTAACAAAATAATTTAGTTACAGATCTCTAATGACTAAATGATGATTGTAACATTAGAAATGGTCAAATTATATATATATATATTCATTCTTTACACACCATATTGCTCTTCCTGCTTCAACAAAAACAAAGCCGGACCAACTGGAGCCACCAGGGGGCGCCACAAATACATTTTCAATCTGGACTCATTACCAATCATCCACACTTCTGAATACCTTTATCCAATCTGTGTCTATTTCATACAAAAGAAAAAGATCAAAGCTGGACAAAAAAATAGGGAAAAGAACCGCAGCATGACCCGACTTCTTGGTTCTGTTGAACATGTGACCCAGTAATAAAGAATACTTTAACCATGAACATGTTCGAGGCCCAGTTTAAGTCAGAACTAAAGTGTTTCCCACTCACTGCTCTTGGATTTTGTCCTCATGGAGAAACTGGTTTCACCCTGTCCTTCAAACAGATGAACTACAGTCTGGAATTATAGAAGCACAAAGAGCTCCTGTGTGATCAGAGGAGCTGATAGGATGGACAGAGAGAGGAGAAACGAGGAGGTGGTCATAATGTTATGGCTGATGGTTGTAAAATGACAGAATCTAAATGAAATCATGAAAAAATAATGATTTTAATTTCTGAGAAACACCGGTTTATCAAAACCGTGCAATTAATCGAAAAATGTGTTTTAGGCAGATTTACACCTGCCTTACTTACACTACATGGACATAAGTATTGGGACACCTGTTCATCAAGGGTATGAAAAGAGTTTCTCCTGCTTTTGTTGGAGGAACTGCCTCTACTCTCCAGGAACGTGACAAGAACTTGAGAGTTAGTGAGGTGAAGACGTTGGATGATCATCACCCCAATTCATCTGAAAGTGCTGGATGGAGCTCCATCATTCCAGGGAACACAGCTCCACTGCTCCACAGCTCAGTGCTGGGGGGCTTTATACCCTCTAGTCCACACCTGCTATTAGATTAGTTTATCTATAGTTTACAGGGACTAGACAAGCTGTGTGTGCATTTGCACATGTGTGTCAGCAATAGCTGCAGCTTAAAGTAGCTGAATGCATTAATTAAAGGGGGTGTCCACACACTTTTGGACATGTAGTACAAGACTGGTTATTTTCTTAAAGGCATACCAAGTTGCAGTAGAGCAAACACAGTCTACAGCAGTAACTTCTGTCCAAATGCATGACTTTGAGGACCAAGGCGTGGAGATGGGTCTGTCGTCACAGAACGTCTGTAAAGAACCGACGACGTCTTCTGACTTAAACAGCAGTCCTACACACGTAAACTCCGCAGACAAATTTGTCAGCTTGATGTTTAAGGTGGTACCTTCAGGCTCCTGCAGATGGCGTTGCACAAGGATGATGGGACTACAAATACCTGCAGGGTGTGTGACAGGATTCATCGATTGAGAAGAGGTGGCACAGTGTCATGAAGGTTTTGTTACATGTGTGGTAAATGGGTCTGAAAGCAGATGTCCCTCCTTTAACCATAGTGTGAAGGGAGGAACTGAACTTGCTGGTCTTCACAGCAGGTCCTTCACAACCATGTTCTGAAGGAACTCTCCACAGAGACCTGCAGAATGGAGCAAGAGGCCTTGGCTCAGTTTGATCTTTGGGCCACACTTCTGAGGAGAGGTTCCTGTAGACTGGGATCAGTAACACCTGCATTGTGACCCATTTTCCACGCATCCCACGTGATGATCACTGCATTACTCCACCTCTTCTCAGTCTACGAATCCCATCAAACACCACCCGGGTATTCATAGCCCCACTGTCCTCATGCAGCACCATCTGCAGGAGCCTGACGTTGCTACCACCATAAAAAAAAAAAACACAAGGTGACTAAATCTTTGCCCGGTGAGCTCATAAGCCGTGTCATGTTTGAGCAGGAGAGAGCTTCACCTCACAACATGGCTAGATCTTGAGGGGTTGGACATTGGTGTGTTGAATTCTTGTACTTTAAAATATTGTATGAGATGATAAAGCAGCAACAGCATTCCATAAACCAGACGAAGCAAATTAAAATCTCTGTAATTAAAAAAAAAAACAAAAAAAACAAACAAAAAAAAAAAAACTGTGGATGGAGAAGCAGGTGCATCTTCATGCTTTAAAAGTGAGTTACATACATTTTGGTACAGTTCCAAAACTCAAAAGCTGAAGAGATATAAGGGTTCTACAGATCTGAAACCAAACAGAACTCAACAGAATTTGATGAAACCAACTCATTCATTGGAGAAAAAGACAGCTTATTTGAACAATTGCAACAGTCACCGTCTCAAAAAAAAACACCTCAAAATGACCTCACCCACAAAAAAATAACGTACGCAGAGACGCGACGGAGCAGAGTGCAGTTGTGTCTCAGGCGGATATGTAAATGATTAGAGGCGTGGTCTGATTGGATACTGGGTCTTGGTATAAGAGGGCGTAAAGCGCTTCCCGTGCTGCCCTATAAAAAGGCTACCGGAGGCTACTTTTGGGTAGTGTACCTCTCCGTGAGAGTTCGCTGTTAGACATGCGTCCAGACATTTTGCCTAGTCGTCAGGCTCTGAGAGGGGACGACGTATTGGACTGAGCGAAGCAGGACGGTCGCTTGAATGAACTGCCACCATCTAGGCTGCTCCGACCAAGCCACAGGCGCCTTCATTTGCAGTGGACGAGAAACCTGAAACTGTCGTGTTTAAGTGACGAGTCCAGGTTCTGTTTGGGATCTACCAACAGATGGGCGTTTGCGTATGAAGGCCTTGTGGTGAGGCTTCAATCCTGCCTTTGCTGTGGAGCGAGAGACTGTGATTACCTGGGGAGCAACACATACGACAGTCGCTCGCCCCTAGTAGTGATACGAGAAACCTGTGCAGGAGATCCTGCGGACACCGTGTCTCCTCACACGGCAGGGCTTCCGACCGGCATTTTCAGCAGGATAATGCTCCCACACACCACGGATTTCCCAGGAATATCTCCACCAGACTGCAACACTTCCTTGAGTATTTATGTGACCAGCTGGACGCCAGCTTCGGCAACTCCGAGTGTGCAGGATCTACAAGCCCAGCTGCAACATCTGCGGGTAAATGTGCCGAACCAGTAGGACTCCGTGACCAACCTCTCAAACAGTGAACTGCAGCCTCCCTTCGACTGCACAGTTTCCCCGACAAACTCATCCTTTACTCTAATATCATAATCACTTACACAGATCATCATTCCATTCACACATGACTGGTGCATTATTTTTTTGTCAGTGAGACTTTATTCCAAACTATATTGGAGCTTTTCTATTGACCTTTGCAAGACAGTGATGACATCGGTTAACCAAACCCCTTAGATCACCTTCCCACTGCGCGGCTGAAGAGGATCAGACGTTAAGCGCATACACACTTCATTATACGAGTTAAAGCCCCGCCCTAGAACAGCTACCACTGGCATGGAGCAGCCAGAGACAGCAATAAGCTCTCGTTCACTAGAACACACACCTGTACGAGTATCGGGCACAGAGCGAAGCATCGGAGCGGCCTTACAATATGAATCCCACAGCTTCGGTGTGGCATCCGCGCATCGTATTCTCGGTTAGTAAGAATCAGCCGTGGCCGTGGAGCTGTTCTGGTCTTCAACCCGGGCTTCAACCCCGTCCCCGTATTAAAAACGCATCCGCAGAAGTGAACGATGAAGGGTTTCGGCTACACCAACTCTATGAATAACGAGCAGTTATGAGGAAAAGAGGTTTATCTATTGCTCAGAGAAGTGGTGGGTTATGACGTGAAGGACTAACAGGTGGAGGGGTTTATAACAAGGCTAAGTTTAACGTGGAAAGAAAAAGAAGAGAAAGAAAGAAGACAGAAAAACGCCACACGTGTAAATCCCTTTAAAAAAAGCCGTCGCCTCTACTATAGATTGGGGTCTTCGGGTACTGCTGTTTGGTAGTCGGTGGCCAGGAGTGAAATGGTAGGGTCCTCTACAGGGTCCTGGTCAAAATAAGAGTCTCCTTCCAGCTCCAGAAGAATGGGAAGATCCTCCCCAGTGGGGTCCGTGGTGATGGGGTCAGGTAGGACCACTGGCTGAGCTGTGTACTGAACCAGCTGCTTTCCTGAAAGATAACCAGAGACGTGTTGGAATCCGAACACGGATCTAAAAACGTCTCAACGCTGCAGTGACACTGAGACGGTGGAGGGTCTGAGGGGTTTAAACACTCCAGCAGCACTGCTGTGTCTGATCCACTCGTACCACCACCATGTCAGTGTGACTGCAGTGCTGAGAACGACCCACCACCCACAGAATAGCTGCTCTGCGGTGGTCCGGTGGGGGGGGGGGACACTCAAACTGCCTGAAAAAGGGTAAATACCTGATTTGGTGGCGTTTGCACTAGACTCGGTCTCCCTGGCAGGTTCCGGTGAGAGCAATTCTTGAATCTGAAATTAGATCATCAAACGAGGTTTTATCGTAACAAACTGTATAATTAAAGTCGAGTGACGTATTGATCACGAATAACCTGTGGTTCTAAAGGCCCCTCCCACCTTTCACCTTCTGGTGGGGTTTAATTCTGCTGGATATGAATGGAGCTGGATGTGAGACTCTACTGGGACGTCTGGGTAAGTCCTCTTGTTTATTTACGTCCTTTCTGTTTCGGTTTGAGTAACGAAGCTTAGAAAACTGGCATCCACCCACTCGCTTGGGCCTCGTGCTCCAAGCCTTAAAAAAACATTCTATAAAAATGAAGCCGAACTCGCCGGGGGGGAGGAGCCAGTTCGCCACACCACTTCCCTCCATCTACGGTACTTTGAGAAACTTATGAAACGTAACGTCTCAGGGCATGTTCCAGCCCAGGCTGTCCATCACTTCATTGAAAATGTAAAATTGATAAAATAAAGGGTGTCAAAATCAGTACAGTAACGGGAATCTACGGGAATGGGCGGAGCAAACCATCTTACTGCAACCAACCCGCAGAGGCACGATACCTGTGGCACTTTTGAGAGACAAAGCACCGTCCATGCATGTTACAGTCGTTGAGTACGGTCAGGTAGAGAAGGTACAACTGCACGAGGACTAAATTGAAGGTCACTCGTTCTGAGGGATTGAGCTGAACACCTACTAAGCTGTGAGGTCCAAACTGTGGACCTGCTTGTAGATCTTTTCAGCGAAACTCTGGGCTTTGTTCATGTAGCAACAGCGTCAGAAGGTTGCTTCAGTTTAAACCAACATTAGAAATTCAGTAAAGTCGGACTCACGCTTGCCAAACTGTCCAGGTCAAACTCGGAGCCGGAGTTCGCGGTGAAGATCTGAAAAACATCGGAACGCATGTTAAGATCTTGCCACTTGCACAACTCTCCTAAACTCACATCAAACACCAACAGCAATCTCGGAGGAGCTGCAAATCCGGTTCTCTGCCTCTGCATTATTCAGCATCGTAAACCTGCAACTGCTCAAAGCCTCAGGAGGTTCTGTCAGTCAGAAGATTGCAACAGACTGCTTCTTAAGGCAACAACATAAAGGTCTCGTATCCTGTGTGCGTTTTATATGTTGATGTACGAAAAAAACAAGCGGTCAGTATCTGAGGTCACTTCAAATCTCAGGTCATTTTCACACTTACCCACCTCTATTCACCCTTTACTTATAAACAGCGCGTGTGATTGTTATTACACTGTTAAAAATGACATATAAATCTGATTGTTTCAATTCGGGCAACCAGTCTTAATAGCGTCAGCAGAAATGGGTGGGGCTAATTTCCTGTAAGCTGATCACAGGAGGTGTCGATGTCTTGGTATTGAGCATGTTGAGGACACACCCAGAGAGCAGGCTAGAAAAAGTAAGTGAATTTTCACGTTGATGACCTCTTCAAGATCCCTCTCCCCCCCCACAGATCCTATATCTTATAAAACTAAGAAGGTTCTTACTTGAGATCACTTAAATTGATTGGCTTCCCGGGTTGAAATGGCAGAAATGGGTGGGGCTAAATTCCTGTAAGCTGATTAGGCAGATATGCAAATCACTTGTTTCCATAACAACTCAAACAGATTTCATATTTATAGGGCTTTTGTTTCTATATTAGAGCCTTTTCCATCACAAACATGTAACATCAATAGGTTTTTCAGCCGGAACCGTTGTGGGCGTGTCTAGCTGTACAGCAGCAATGACATACCCTTCTTCTCGAACTGTGCTTCTACATCTCATCACCAAACGTTGACCCACGTCAACAAACATCATCTACAGCAACAAACGCTGGCAGGTCGTCTATACACGCCATAACCTTCTGCCATCCTCTTACAGACGCTCTGCAGCGCCCTCTGTTGAAAGACTCTAAATAAGACACTGGGGGTGTTCTAAAACTTTTGAGCTGTCGTGTAAGAGCCTGGGGAGTGAACAAGCCCCACCCACCACAGGTTAGGACACTGGAGGTGAGCCAAAGGACACTCACATCAAAGAGAGGCGACGAATCGAAGCTGATGGACTGGGCGTTCAGGAGTGACTGGAGGTTTTCCAAGCCGTTGTCAATGGTGTCCACGTGCTCGCTGAGCTCTGACCTGGAGCGGGACGAAAACAAACAAACAAACAAACAAACAAACAGAGAAACCAGTAAAGACTTGCGTGCCTGAATGTCACAGCACGTTTCTTTCTGATGTGATCGCTGCTTCGTTTTATTACTCAAGCCTGGTTAGAAACAGTCTTTATGGAAAAGAGAAACATCAAGTAAACAGTTATTGATTCAGTGACCAAAGCTACAGAGCTGTGCCACACGCTGGTGAACATGGGAAACAGGCCAGTCCCCAGAATTTAGCCTCTACTGAGATTTAATGGTTTGATTTCTACCCAGAAGGGCGTTTGGAAAAGCACATGCACTTCAGTCTTAATGTCATGCCGCTCTGTTAGGACCAAATCATCGACTATCGATCAACACAAATATGCCACCACTGATCATCATGCTATCAAAGACAGGGCGGCGGCTCTCGACCCAGAGCTCTGGAAAGATCAGCCACTCTGCGCATGAACCCGACCACACTGACGTCTGAGCGACCAACCGCACCTGACCCAACAGGACGGGCGGTCAGGTTGGCTCAGACGGCTGCGTCCAGTCTATGAATGTAGGACGGAGATCTGATGAACGGGATTGCTGGTCCGCGCTCCGGGAAGACATGCCAACTACTACTCAACTTACTTAAGTGCTGATTAATTCATTAGTGGGCGTGGCCTCATGTGGACAGATCTACAGACCCCTTTCAAAGCACCGTCACCTAAAGACGTGTGGAAGGTGGCCACGAAGTCGAGATTTATTTCATTGATCTGCGGTGTCGAGTCTCTTCTTTAACATATGAATCAATAACAGGACGCGACAAGATATGGTAACTACACTTCAAAATAAAAGTCTCGACAATACGAGCAACTATGCTTAAAGACTAAACGCATCCTACTAGTACGTTTGTTCCCTCTGCGAGCGACGGTCACTGATAAACGACTTCACTCCGTCGCGGGTCTGCGCACGTCACAATGTCGTCTATGTACAGAGGCTCTGAAAGGGGTCGATATGACAATATCAATTTTCCAATCAATAGATAAAGCAGCACATATGGGGCCTGTGTGAAGACGGTATGCGCTCAGAGGTGGCTGAAGCTCCTGGAGTGCTGTGCCGAACAGCCGCTGCTGTCCGCGGTTAGTGCGAATGGGCCCTGTGAGCTTCTGAAGCACAGCCCTGCGTGATCTGGGGACAGCGTGGCTAACTGAAATGCTAACCCTGTAGGTGGTCTGAGGTGAGGAGACGAGGAGGAGAGGCTGGGGAATAGGCGCGAGACCTCAGACGTCTGGGAGGAACTGAAAAGATAGAAGCACAACATGGCACTGGAAACAGTGAGAGGGGAGGCAATACACAATTACGGAGCGCTCCCGCAGCGGAGAGCCTGGCTGACGGGTTCAGCACAAACGCAGGGCCCGGTGCGGGGGACAGCTGTGGACGCTGTCATAGTCAGTATGATAAAGACTGCTGTGGACATCAAAACAGATACTTATCTGTATTATAATCACATTAACACACACTCGGGGAAAAAAAGAGACACCTGTACCTTTGATCTTCATTTGAACAGCCCTGAGAAGGACGCAATCGACACTATGTCCAAAAGTTTGTGGACACCCCTTCTGTTGAATGCATTCTGCTACTTTACTCCAGTACTTTCAGGGATATTGGTGAGGGGACGCAGTGTACAGACTTTGTGTGTTTAGATGCATCACCTCTTTCAGTATTGTTCAAATGAAGATCCAGATGTTTAGAAATGTTAATGGGACATGAGGTGTCCTAACTTTTTCACATGACTATAAAACCAACTGGCTGTTAAACTTAGGACCCCGTATTAAAGTGCATCAAATAATAAACAGATGTTTCTGAGATGAGGTTGTAAATCCAGAAGGACAGAAAGCGAGACACTGGACAAACGATGGCCGTTAGAGACGATCACTGAGTGTCCTTTAAAGAGTAGCTCCATCAAATACGCAGAGATTATTTAGAACCGGGGTCTCGATCCGACCGACGAAGAGAGTTCAAACGAGCTGAACATGCTTTCAGTCATTTTAAACTTTACATTTCTAAACGCCTGATTTCTATTATCGAACTATTTCCTCCATGTTTTCATTTTTAAGTTGTTTCAGTTTTAATTAACTTGTAATTAAAATTTGTTTTACTTTCCATTTGTGTTTATTTGTGTTGAAATCATGATTATTTGCATTGTTATTTCAATTATTATGGCTTTAATAAAAAATACTGATTAAAATATTGATTTCAATTTTATTTGTTTGGAAAATCGTACTTTGAATTTTTTTTCATTTCATCTTTTATTTTGTATTTTTTTCACATAAAATTATTTTATTTTTATATTTTAGATTCTCATGTTTCCCCTTAAATATTTTCAGCTCTAATTTTAGTTTTAGATGCATCATTTACGTTTGATTAATTCTGTTTTATATCTCAATTCTTTTACTAATTTTTAATCCATTTTTTCTAAATCTTGCATTTATTTATTCATTTATCTTCATTTATCTTCTGTCGAGGGTCAATGTATCGTCAGAGTGAAAATAAAGGTTGACTGATTGATCGATTGTAATCGATTAATCAATGAGTCTTAGTCGAGGGCAGGTAACCTGACCGGACTCCTGCTCTAACAGACTGCTTTGTTGGACTGAACCCCAGCAGCCATACTGGCCTCTGTGGAAAAGACTGGACCAGCCGCCTCCATTAGGAGTAAGGTTGAGATTTCTGGTGGAGTTCTATTAAAGAGTTTGGTTCTCCAGTGTTTAAGCTTAGTCCAGTTCTCAGCGTTACTCAGGAGAGTATCCAGTCCAGAAGCAGGCTGTGAGAAGCGGCAGATCTGGAGGTTACGGTCTACAGATATATGACACAAGCGCAGGTCTAACGGAGGGGGCGCTGAGGAACAGCGGAACAGGGTGGTACTGCAGTCTGGGGGACAGTACGGCTCATACTCACTTGTCCAAGCATGCCAGACTCAAACATTTGTGCACTGCGGGGGGCGGAGTCGGAGCAGGCGTGGGCTCGCTCTCCTGCAGGATGGAGTTGATGAAGGTGGTGGGGGAGAGGGGTGTGTCGGCAGGCACACTGGACCCCGCCCCAACTTCCACCTCCACAGGACACACCTCCTCGATCTCGGGACAGTGGATGGGACTTGACGGCTCTTCCTTAATGTGCACCAGAGGACTCGTTCTATGAGAGTACAGAGGCAGGTTTTTCCCCTGATTAGAGACACGCCCACCCCACCTTCCCCACTTCTGATCCAGACCCCTCGTCAGGTTCTACGACCATTAGTACCATCACTACGTCAATTACTACTACGATTACGACTGTATACTGTTTATATATATACTATACTATTGATATTTCACTACAATTAATAACAACAATAACAATAATAATAATAAAGACCACTATTACTACTAATACTACAATGATTTAACAGTGAAAATGATCATCACTAATACTATTACTGTAATCACTATGATCACTATTAACATGACCATCATTACTACCATCACTATGATCACTATTAACATGACCATCATTACTACCATCACTGTGATCACTATTAACATGACCATCATTACTACCATCACTGTGATCACTATTAACATGACCATCATTACTACCATCACTATGATCACTATTAACATGACCATCATTACTACCATCACTATGATTTCCATTACTACTACAACAACCCTTATTGCTACTATCACTGTTGTTACCATCCTTACCACTATAACTACTCTTTTACTACTAATTACATTACTACAATCACTACTATGATTCCAAATACTACAACCATTATTACAACTATCATACTACTAATTACCATTACTTCTACCACTATAATTACTATTACTTCCAATTACTGTTCCAATTACTACAACCATTATTTCTACTATTACCACTAATTACCATTACTACTACTATTATTATTACTATTATTAATCCTGTCACTAGTATTACTGCTAATTACCATTATTACTTATTACTATTACTACTACCATCATTATTGCTGCCATCACTATGATTACCATCATTACTACTAATTACTATTATAACTGCTATTAACATTATCATTACTGTAAGTTCTTCTCTTAGGAACAACGTTTGGTGGTGGTTTGAGGGGTTTCTAACGCTACAGCCCGACCTAGACTGGGTCATAACAGTGACATGGCGTGAGGCTGTGAACTCAACGGATGCTCACTGACGGAGCTCTAATGAAACAGGTCGAGCTCAGTGTAGATCTGGAGTTAGATGGAGAAACAGTTGCCATAGTTACAAACACCCACCCGTGGTGCACCTGAGATGTTTTTCCAAGTCTAGCACTTTTTCATTTACGCTTTCTTTTTCAATCAGTCGGTCAGTCCTCAGCGGCAGCGAGAGGGTTTGTTGTCTATGTGTAAGGACTTGCCTGTCCTCAATCCAGTCCTCCTTGTCGACGGGGCTGGACTGGGCCATATCGGTGATGTCGGAGATGATGGGGCCAGTCTTGACGGGCGAGTTGGAGGAGAAGATGCCCGTTCCGGTATAAGTTGTGCCAGTGGGCTGTAAGGAATGGAGGACAGGGCAAAAACATAACCTCGTTATTAATGGACCATATTAATACGCTGAGAATGTCCCGTTATGAAAGACATATTACTGTTACATTCTGTGTCCATTAAATAAAGACAATCGTTAAAATATTAAGAAGAAATGATTGACGTTGTTTTTAATCTATAAACATATGGACGCATCAGTGTAACAACACTTCAAGTGGATTTTAGATCTCCATGTCATACGGACGCGTCACAACACCAACTATTTATATTAAAAACGTACACTTTTTTTAATTGTATCCACACTTTTCAGACGGTCCCTTATCGTTCCCCCACCTGCTGCAGTGATCGTGGGATTATTGGTGGGAATATTTTTACCAGGAATTTTGATGGAATCTAACGATTGTAGTTTGTTGAGTTAAAATTGTAGTTTGCTGGTGAAGGTAAAGCCGGAATCTCGGTCAGAGATACAGTGGCTGCTATTATTTACACAATATCTTAAATTATGTTTGTTGAAATGTTCCGGGAGGACATCAGATTACCACCGCGGCCCACTGGGTCCACTCGGGAATAGACAGATCGGGAACGTCACTCACAGGGAGGGTGGCTGAACGCTCCAGAGAGTACTGCCTGCTGTATTTGGGCATGGAGTGTCCCGTGGTGCTGTCGTTCAGCATCAGAGGCCTGGGGAGAGAGAGAGAGGACGAGGAGGAGGAGAGAGTGAGAATAGGGGAAAATCGGAATTTCTATATAAAAGAGGAAAAATATCAAAAGAATTCAGACAAAAGTCCCGTAAAGTTTAACGGGCCTCGGCAGGGCTGCTCAGAAATACAGTGTATAAACGTAGACAGCATGTGCGTAAAATGTCTGAATGACTTGCATCTTTCTTTTCATTCCGAGAACTCTGTTGGTCCGAGCCAGCGTGATCAGGAACTGGATGAGCTAGAGAGACAAAACGACACGTTAGAACGTTCTGATAACGCATAGATAACATTTCTAAACACATCATTCAGGTCATCAATAATGAACACAAATCTACTCAAACAGTATCGGATCATATAAAGAATCCTGTCCGAGAGCTGGTAACAAGCATGTTCTGATCCGAGGCATCCGGACTGGGAATGATCCAGGAATACTGATTACATTGGTTACAACCAGTATTACAAACAAACCTGAATCGGAACGCCGTTGATGATAACAGATGGATTAATACCATTAAGTTTACACCATTTAAACCAGTGGAAAAGCAGACGTTCCAGAGGGAGGAAGTAAACCCGGAATGCTGAGGGAGGCAGGAGGCAGGTTTACCTTATTCACTACTTTCTGTTGCTGAGCGTGTTTCTGCCTCAGACTGGCCACTTCTCTCCACAGCGCTTCATTCTCACTGGAGAGAGAGAGAGAGAGAGAGAGAAATGGAGGGAGAGAGAGACAGACAAAGAGAGAGAGAGAGACATGGAGAGAGACAGAGAGAGAGAGAGAGAGAGACAAAGAGAGAGAGACAGACAGAGAGACAAAGAAAGAGAGAAATTGAGAGAGAGAGAGAGAGAGAGAGAGACAGACAGAGAGACAAAGAAAGAGAAATTGAGAGAGAGAGAGAGAGACAGAGAGAGAGGGGGTTAGTAAATGATGAGTACACCTATAAAACACTGATCTTTGCATTACAAGTAAACCACAAACGACACCCACATGACAAGCGGCAGCTGTACCTTTTACAGTATCCCATGTGGTTGCTAGGCTGTTGCTATGGTTCCCGATGTGGCTGCCATGATGCTACTTGGTGGCTGCTACGGTATGGTTACTACAGTGTTGCTTTATGATTGTCATGGAGTCGGTTGCTACGGTTCTGTTAAGTGGTTGTTAGATGGGTGCCAAATTGTTGCAAAGGTGTTTTTAAGCAGTTGCCATGGTATCCAAGGTGACTGCTATGGCACCCTGAGCCACCATGCTGGCTGTAGGAGTGAGGAAACTCTCGAAGCTTATGATGATCTTGGAATCGGTGATCTTGGGATTAATGGTGACAAAACCTATTTTGCAAAGAACTCCTGAAGCGGTGACGAGCAGCGGAGGAGAAAACAGCGTGTTTTTATGAAAAAGTGTAAAAGACGAGACGTTCTTCAGGACTTTATTTTGCCAAGTTAATGACTGTTTAAAGATCTAAGCAGCTCTTGTTTATTCAGCTTTTCATGACGGCCGGGACCACTTTAACGCGGTTCCCCCGGCGCCGGTAAAGCTGCTCTAAGTGTGTGCACATGGCCCCTGACACACGGCTTAAATCACCAGAGTCCAGCGCACCAGCACACAGGTGGATATCAAACAACTCCTGAGATATATTGCACTTCATTTCTCTGCGGCCCGGAGACGCCGCACTCCTGTAATGAAGTGGTAGCTCCGCACATGCTGCATTCAGCAGAGGAACCGGTGTCAACAGAGGTCTCCAGAACGTTCACGTCAAAGAAACACGGGAACAAGAAATACGGTCAATCGGGGAGAACTGCGGTTCAGCGCTGATCACAAGCAGACACGTACGGAGTGCGCTGGTTCACTCTCAACACCAGGACTTCACCCTCACACTGCCGTGAGACGAGTAACTCACATTTTATACAAACCAGCAGAAAGTACGCGAGCGGAGTACAACGGAACCAAAAAATCGACTACAATAAAACTTCCAGGTCAACTACCAGGTTCCTCATCTGAAGGACAATTAGCGACGTCCAACAACTACACCCAGAGTTACTACTAATACAACGACAGCTGCTACTACGACTACAGTCACTACTGTTACTAGAATAACCACAACTGCAGACACTGTAACTCAAACCGCTACTACATTAACCAGTTACAAAAACAACAACCACAACCATAGATACAACAACAACCATAGTTACTATAACTACAATAGTGTCTGTAAATACAACCTTAGTTACTACAACCACAGATACTACTACAGCCAGTTACTGTAACTATAAACTGTTACTACAGTCCTAATTACTGTAACTACAACATGTTACTGCAGCCATAATAAGTGTAACTACAACCCTAGTTACTACAGCAATAATTACTGTAACTACAACCATAGTTACTACAATCATAATAACTAACTACAACCCTAGTTACTACAATTGCAGTTACTACAGTCTTTGTTGCAACAATGGCAATTACTACAACTACAATTATCAGTTACTACTACAAGCTGCTGCCACAAAAATTGTAATCACTACTTCAACGAGTTACAACCGAAATCTTACTACAAAAATAGTTACAGCTACAGTTATTACTACTGAAATAACCACAATCATACAACCAGTTAATATTACCACAAGAATCACATTACTATTACAACCATAATCATAATTACAACAATAACCATAGTTAATACTACTACTTCACCAACTACGTATTACAATCATAGCTACTACAACCACCATAATACTACAACCTCAGTTACTACACCAACCATAGTTACAACACAATTAAAGTAACTGCTACATCATAGTGATTACAAATAGTTGCTACTACCACAGTTCCTACAACTACAACCACAGCTACTACTACAATTACTACTATACCAACCAGTTACTATAACAACCGTAGTTATTAAAACAATCAGTGACCACTACAGCAAAATATTACCAATACAGTCACAACATTAGTAACAACAACACTGTTCCAGTCCTGAACTGTGTACTCGGAGCTCTAACACACACTGCTCGGGCTCTTCTGGAAGCTCTGAGAGGTGGGGTCACCAGATGCTTCAGCAGACTCTCGTCAGCTTTGCGGTGGAGACACTTCATTTGCATACTGGCTCTCACCAGCAGATATGTCTCCTCCACAAACTGTCCGAAGGGACCGGTCAGTTTCCCTGAGGCCTAAGGGACTGCAGAGCTCGCCGAGACGCAGAGGACAGAGCAGTGTGGAGGAGATAAGAGTGGAGAAGACGACTCCCAGCAAGCAGGATTCTTCATCTGCCTTTATGGAGCCGAGCGGAGGACTCTGCTGTCCTGTAAAGCAGCGGTTCAGGACCGTAAAAGAGCATGGACGGGGACGAGCCTGCTCTCAGAGTCCTCTCCTGAGCCCTACACTTCGCTCCCTGCCCCCATTCCCTACGTGGGGCCAACAGAGGGCTTTATTGGGGCAGGTGTGGATTCCTCTGGACAGGAGATCAGAGCTCTCTCCCAAATGGCTCCGCCGAGGACCCTCGTGTCCTTTCCCGCCCGACACACCCACAGTGGACTAGGAGTTACGTACGAAATCTTCAAAATATGAAAATCGAATGATTAGAACACGTAACGACGTGTAATAAAATCAACTGTCCGAAACGTCCCACGAGTGGACACAAACGATTCGCTCCAAAATCGATTAAAAACCCAAAATTGTGTTAAATTGATAACATTAGATCGATCTAATATAACCGTGTATCATCAGAGGAACCGTGAAATAAAACGGTGCATTTTATAAAAATGAATCAATAAAACCCAAAATAGAACCCTGAGGAACACCTTAAATAACGGCAGCAGAACCGCACGTGTCTTCAGCAGCACCGAGTTATAACGATGCACTTTTCAAAATAAAGCATCATATGGGAGTCATTTCACAGAGCAGACAAATACACAAATAAAATCACCACATTTTACAGTTTTAAGACACAAAATTTGCTGGGTTTTTTTTAATTTTATATAAATAATTTTATTCTTGTGTTTTGCTATTTAAATATCAGCACTTTTAACAGTAACATGGTAAAGAATCCCATTTTTTACTCGTGGGCTCCCCCTACAGCTGAGAACCGTATTTCACTTTTACGGCTCCCTGAACGTCTGTACACATTACAGGACGGATCTGAGAGGGGGCGGGGCTAATGACATCACTGACCCAGATATTGGGTTAATGCTGATACACACGTACACAAAGGATGAGATTTTATTTGATAAGTATTTTTGAAGAACTTATTATAAATATAATAAAGATAATTCATCGTAATTATTCCGATTTCAGATTGAAACTCTGGACGATTAAGGTGTAAAGAGGTGTTTAATCCTTATAAGCAAAATAAACCAAATTAAAAATGCAAATTTTTGATCAAAGCAAAGACAAATTCGTACAAATGTTTAAATTCTGTTCATATTTTTAATCTCAGATGAAAACAATTAACGTTTTGTGGAATAAAAAAATAAACATAATAAAACGAGGGTCTTTAAACCTGTACAACCCACTGCTGTGGTGTTTGGTGACGTCTCGCGCTGTGTTTCGGGTCGGGACAGCGGCAGTGAGGACGGAACCGGGTACCGATGTGCGAGTAGAGTGGATTAGAGTAGTGTAGGGACGACGCTAACGCTCCAGTATTCCGATGAAATCTATATTTATGGATCTATATTTAGGCCCATCTTGATTCACTTGAATCCAAGCACAAG
Source organism: Acestrorhynchus altus (assembly GCA_034509495.1). Classification (NCBI taxonomy): domain Eukaryota; kingdom Metazoa; phylum Chordata; class Actinopteri; order Characiformes; family Acestrorhynchidae; genus Acestrorhynchus; species Acestrorhynchus altus. Next base: position 38,597,182 of record CM067505.1, on the reverse strand, counting down.
GATCCGGTCTTCATATGAATCACATTCCCGATACTGCGTGATCCGCGGACAGTTCGGTCGGAGCCGGGAAAAGGGAGGACAGAAAAGCCATCTCCTTAAATCTACAAAACCCAACACCAGATTTTACACGAACTCTCGTAAGCGCAGCACAATGGGGAGGGCAAAGGTCACCGCGCTCTGTTGACAGACAGATATGAATGAGCTCATCCGTAACATCCCGTCTGCGTTTCATCATCTCAGAGACGTGATACAGAGACCAGCCTGTCCCGCGAGGGCAGCTGGGCTGGGTGTCGGACTACCGTACAGCTGGTGAGCTGCGTCGCTCTCACGTGAGGTCGTGCACGTGTTTTAGGACGGTGACTAAAGCAGGATAAGAGGTGAAGCATTACAGCATCGACACCCGTGTGTAGACGGCGGAGGAACTTAGCGCTCATTCGCCACGTAACGGATCTAATCCACCAAACAGCGCCACACGCCCTCCACGAGAAGAGCTCGTCTCCACGGCGGACAGAAAACAGCACTCAGATCACTCCATTAATAGAGTTCCTTCAACTCTTAGAACCGAGATCCACACTTCCAGAGCAGTTACACCAAACACACTAACGGTCAAAAGTTTTAGAACCCATTATGTCCAAAATATTACACAAATGATGTTTTCATGTGATTTTCCTAAACGGTCAGTGAAAATGACAGTCGTTACTTTTACATTATGGTTGAAAGGAAGCTCATTTCGTCCATTTTCAGGGTGGACGAGACTTTTGACTGGTACTGTATGTTTGTTCACGTCGGATTCCGCCTGTTTACATTCCCATCAGGTCACATGTTTCAACAATAGCTCAGTCTGACTGTAATAACCCCTATAATCTCCTGGGTGTATTTTCGGTGTGTGATGGGGCTTCATGAACTCTGCTTCTAATCAGGAGCTTAAAATAAACTGGCTTTGGGCGCCTGGACGCTGAAGCCTCCCCGCTCGGCTCCAAGGAGCGCGAGGGAAACGGGCAGCGTGAGAGCGGAGCGCTCTCGCGGGGGGCACGAAGGGGCATATGCTGGGGGTATTACGGCAGCCTGGCGTTCAGGAGTCCGTTGAGCTGGTTCAGCTTTATTCGGACAAACAATTTCAAAGACAGGAGGTGTAGAGTCCTGCTGGACTACGGGGGAGGAGATTATGCAAGTCATCAGTCTCCTCCAATCATTCCAGCTCCTCTGGTTCCTCCATGTGCAGTCAGGACGTGGGGCTGCTTCAGAAACAGAAACTAGGGCTGTGGACGGGCATCTGACGTTACAGAAGGTCAACCTACAAGGTTCCAGATATGATCTTCTGCAGTTTTACTCTCTAGGCTGGATGTTATGATGGTTTGAAGGACCTCAACCTTTATAGGAGAGTCACAGTCACTGATCAGAAGATCCTCAGCTTCTCTAATATGACATTCTGAGATATAAGAATGAGATATAAGCTCTCCCAGCTCTCCCAACCCTCCCAGCTCTCCCAACCCTCCCAGCTCTCCCAGCTCTCCCAGCTCTCCCAGCGACTTACTGTTTAAGGGTGCTGATTTTGGAATCCATGGACTCCTGCTTCCCCTTCATTTGCTGCACGTCCGAGATCATCTTGGACACGTCCTCCGGACTCAGCTTGAGGTCCTCGTGCTTAATGTTTGACACCTGAGGACGAATGCCATGAAACTGTCAGAGAGAGTTGGTGTGCGTGCGGGGGAGGGGTGTGTAACGGCCGTGGCCTTGTCCTGAACCCGGGGTGGACGTAGGGAATATATATAAATATAAAAACAGCGCAGTGGAAAGCATTTCCTCAGAGTTTGGGTTTGATTTCACTCTGAACTGGTCAGCTGGACACAGTCCGAAAATGGAAAAGGCCGTAAAAATCAGAGCGGTGGAAAAGGCCTGCGTCTGAGGGGGTCAGGCAACATCAGATTACCAGCTTCTGGGCCTTAATCCACATTACCCATCTGGCAGATGTCCAGAGGCCTGGAGATTAGCTCAATCTGGGTCACAGCCAAAAGAGAGAGGCTTCATCAGGGACTGATGAACTAATCAGTTAAAATACTGGAGATAAGATCTGGTTTCTACCCTCTTCAAACTTCAACGGGTGGTGGGTCGTTCTCAGCACTGCAGTCACACTGACGTGGTGGTGGTGTGTTAGTGTGTGTTGCTGGTACGAGTGGATCAGACGCAGCAGTGCTGCTGGAGTGTTTAAACCCCTCAGTGTCTGATGAAGTTCTTCTCTTTTAGGACCACGGGCCGCGTGAAAATGCTGATCAGTTCAACGGAACCAAGTCAAATCGAGGATTTGAGCTTCAGGACATTCATGCACTGAAAAGCTTGTGATAATCGGGTTTGAAAGCCTGGTATTATTATTTACAAGGCAATGAAAACAACGTTCCACGTCACTCATATTTCACCGAGTCACTCCTGAAAATTAGCAACTTAACAGGGTCAGAATTCAGGTGGAGATTCAGAGAAAAGTCAAACTGAAGGGAAAAAGTGATTCAGTCCCTGCAGATGAATCTTCATCCATGACTTCATACATCTTGCAGTTTTGCCAGGCAGATTACCAAAGGCACTGAAAGGCCAGAGCAACTCCACCGAACACCGTGGCCGAACACCGTGGCCGAACACCGAAATAACAATATTTTAACTGGTCAAACGATTCCAAACAAAACAGCAGGAGGGACAGTGAAGACTGATGGATGAGGGTCTTATCTTATTGCTGGTCTTTGCATCTCAAGTTTACACCAGTTCCAGTGGAACCGAGGACACGTCATCAACAGAGGGGAAGCACAGGGTCAGTAAATGGAAGTGAGAAGATGGGGCGCATTTAGACGACCGGTGAGCGCTTGTTCCGTTACAGGTGTTTTCACCCGAAAACATGGATCAACATTTGGAGATACGAAGACGTAGAAGACACCGTATGAGACAAATGGTATGTCATTGCTACTGTACAACTAGACACGCCCACAGCGGTTGCAGCTGAAAAACCTTCTAGTCATTGGTTCCCGCTGAGAACGAACAAACTTTTCAGGTCCTGGAACCAGTTTTTATTGGTACAGTCGCGACTTGGCTCTTTTAAAACCATAAGTGGACAGTCGGTTTGCTCTGGCCTTAACGGTGGATCTACTGGGTTCATTTTCGAAATCAGTTTTTCCCACGACACTGAATTCTGCTGCACCAGCGACGAACGAGAAGAGAAACAAAGCAGAGCTTACTGCGGTCACCTTCCTCTTTATGTTCTCCAGCAAGTGTTCCTGTCCACGGATAAAGAACGTATGCTGGAATTCTGTATCGTCTTTCTCCGGCTTCACCAGTCCGCCGTGCTCGATGTGGACAACTTTGCGGAAGCCATCTATCAGAAGACAAAGGGTTTCATCATCAGTGGTTCATGACATTATTCAGCAAACAAGTCTACAAGGCAGGTTGATCATCAGCCCCGCCCCCTCTCTCTGATCAGACAGAGTCTGTATGCAGGTTGATCATCAGCCCCACCCCCTCTCTCTGATCAGTCAGAGTCTGTATGCAGGTTGATCATCAGCCCCGCCCCCTCTCGCTGATCAGACAGAGTCTGTATGCAGATTGATCATCAGCCCCGCCCCCTCTCTCTGATCAGACAGAGTCTGTATGCAGGTTGATCATCAGCCCCGCCCCCTCTCTCTGATCAGTCAGAGTCTGTATGCAGGTTGATCATAAAGTCTGTCCAACAAAAACAGACTTGCTCTCTTTCTGATGTTCAATGTCCCGGTATGATCATCGGAGAACTGTCATAACACTTACACATGTTGAGCTGCCGGACGAAGCTGGCCATGTTATTGTGCTTGAAGTACTTGGGAAGAACCTCCTTGGAGAACCTGCCCTGGTCGAACACATGGAAGCTGTTGCCATGCTAGAACACAGAGAACCATTTCTGTTAGTGTAAGAACAACACACGGTCGTGTGAAAAGGTTAAGACACCCCATCAATACCATTGATTTTAACATATAAACAGGTTCAAATGATCGTTAGAGAGGACTTTGGAAGAGTCTTATTTAACCCTCAGACATTAGTTTGGTTTGCTCTTGATTGTTGAAGTGAGTGGGATCATCATGGTCAGATCCAAAGAGCTCTCTGAGGTCTTCAGAAAGAAGGTTGTAGATGCAGATGAGTCTGAGAAGGGATTTAAAAAGATCTCAGAACAATTGAAAGCCATTCCACTGCCCGGAACATCATTTACAAGTGGAGAACGTTTAGAACAACTGCCCACATGACCAGATCAGACCGTCCTACAAGTTCAGCCAAGTTCAGACAACAATCCTAAAATGTTCATCACAGCTCAACCACAGCTGATGACAAAGTGCAGCTTCTACCATCAGAAAGAGACCAAACCAGTTTGATCTTCATGGGAGGTGTTTAAGGAAAAAACTCTTATTGACAAACAAACATCAGAGTAAGGTTTCCAGAGAACGTCTAGATAAAGAGCAGGACGTCTGGAACAATGTGTTTGGACAGATGAATCCAAAGCTGAATTATTTGGACATGGTAACAGAAGACATGTTTGACTCAAACCAAACACAGTATTTGAGCAGAAGAAGCTCATAGCAGCTGTGAAGCATGGTGGTGGAGGTGTGATGGTTTGGAGCTGCTCTGCTGCAGCAGGGTGTGGAGATCTCTCCATCATAGAAACCACTATGAGATCTTTATTGTATCAGAGGGGGTTTAAGGAGAATGTAAGAGCGTCTGTACAAAGACTGACACTGAAACATCACAGAGCTGAAAGAATGAAAAGATGGTGATCTGAAACATCTAATTAACATATTGTCCACAATTTATTATTGATAATAATAATAATAATAACAATAATAATAATAATTACACATTAATATGCACAATTAATTGTGACTAATTGAGCCCCATCATTTGTCAGTATTTAGGACAGATTGGGAGCTGAGGATTCTGGCTCTGGTCTCCATCAGGACATAGAGGATTATAAGGGGAGTAAAAGTTAAACCAGTTTATTTAATAAAAAATAACTTTTACTTTCTGTTTCTATTAGTGCTTAAGTTCAGTAAACATAAAAACAGTGGATTGAACACGTTTATAACTTGTGATTCGTCACTAAAGGTGTGAAAAAGGGGTTTAGACTGACTTTTAAAGTTGCAAAAGTAACATTTTTGGGTTTTAAAATGAGATTAATTATATAAATAAGGCAATTCGGGTAAATCCAGGTCCAAAGCTGAAAACGTTCGCTCCGGGTTTTGGTTCCAGCTGCCTGATTGGCTCTGCTGCGGCTGTCCAATCATGCAGCTTGAACTAAACCCGGAGCGGAGTTTTTGACCTGTGGACCTGGAAGCAGAACTCCACTCCCGGTTTTTCTTCAAGCCACCTGATTGGCTCAGCTGCAGCTCAGCAACATCGGAGCCAATCAGGCGGCGGGAACGAAAACCCGGAGTGGGTTTTCGCTCCCTGTACATTGTTTACCCCCTAAACCACTCCCAATAATCACATTAACAGTACCGGACTCCAGCAGATTAACGGGTCGGTCTCCGGATCCTCTACCAGGGTCCACAGTTTGGTGAGGAAAGCGGGGACGTTGTTTCCAGTCACCATCAGCCCTCCCGCTCCCACAGCGTTGAACTCCATGTCCGAACTCCCAGAGTCAGCCTGGCTTCTCCCTCTAATCAGCGCTTATTCTGCTGCTAGCTGCTCCGCTTTTTCTGCTGCTGCTGTTCCACCAGGTACAGCTCTGTCTCTCCGTCCGCGGCGAGGACGCTGCTGGGCTGGGACTGTTAATCGCGGGGCGGCTGAACTTAAACAGTGGAAATTTCCACCATGTCGACATTTCTACCAACTGCGTAGGAAACAGCCGCAACAGCGCGAGGCGTCCATCTTTGTGTTACGTCATAAAAATAAAAGCGTCTAAAGATGAAATAAATTAAAAATATTATATAAATATATTTATTTAAAAATGGAAAGCGTACATATTTTACTGCGAATTTATTTTGGGATTTTATGTGATTTTACATAGGTCTTGTTTCTATTTAATTTATTTTAATTGATATATATTTTACTAAATTCATTCAATAAAAAAACGCGAAAAAAGTGCGAAAAAAATAATATTTCAACCTTAAAAATGACGCAGTCGATGTTTGGAAATTAAATGGATTTTATTCTGATTGGGAATTTATATTCACTTAAACGTTGAAGCTACAAAATAAAAGTCTGTAGCGGTTGGGCGGAAAATATTTGTGATAATGAAGAGCGTTTATTTTGTAAAAGTATTAGAAAATACTGTTTTAATAGTATTTAATAATATATTTTATTTTGTGAGTTTATGCCTGTTTAATGTAAATGAAATAGATTGAAATAAAAAATAAAAGCCTACACAGGTTTGTAAAGAAATACATTTTAGTTTTTAAAAAACTATTTTATTATTTTAAATCTTAAAATATGATCGATTTAACAAAATTATTAGATATGAATGGGCTAATACTTTAAAACGAATTAATTTAATGAGAATTTTTGTCTGTTTAACATGCAGAATTGCTGTGAGAATGAAAGACAAATAAAAGTCTTTACGGGTTTAAAAAACTAATAATATTAAAAATGTTTTTAAAACAGTTTATGTTTAACGTCTGCCAATGTTAAGAGAATTAAATTACAACAACAACAACAACAATAGTAATAATAATAACAATAAATACATTATAATTAATTCTTACAATTTTACAGATTATTTAATATTAAATTGCTTAAAAATAATAATGTATATTTAACGTCGATATACAAACTATTATAAATTAAGACTCATTTTCTACGTGAATTTATTTCTGTGCGAATTAAAAATAAAAGTCTTTACAGGTTTGGTGAAAAAAATATTCCAGCGGGGTTTTTTACTTTTATATATATTTTATATTTATTTTTTATTAAATAATAATAAATACTTAAACGTTTCTCTTTTTTTATAAAAGGATTTTATAAAAACATTTTAAACGACGAGCATGTGTTCGACCTCCGACCTGTGACGTCACCCGAACCCACATGGTTGCAGCATGTCGGGCAGCGGAGCCGGAACCGAGCAGAAACTCAGCATGAGGAAGGTTCTAACGAAGAGGAGGAACGTGGAGCAGTTTGAGGAGCAGGTAACGCTTCTCACATTAATCAGCAGAGAAACCAGAGCAGCTCGTGGTTCTGATCCACACAGCTGATCTCCTCTGTTCTGATCCACACAGCTGATCTCCTCTGTTCTGATCCACACA
>CM067505.1:38534944-38584944 GCA_034509495.1 Acestrorhynchus altus | reverse complement strand
CTGTGGAATAATAGGAGGCCTGGGGCCTGCGAGCGGAACCCTGGACGCTCAGCCAATACGCTTTAAAAACATGTTGGGGGCTGGCTCGTGTGTTGGTGGACGCGTAGGCGTGTGTGCTTGCACCGAAGGCCGCTGGAGGTGCTCAGATCTGAAACGGATGTCCTGAAGCTCGCTGGCTCTGATTTGTTGAAGACGAGCTCCAAACCGTTGTCAGGTCATTCAGAGTTGGGTGATTCATAACTCTTAAGGCTTATAAACTGGACTTGTTGCCATGGGCGTTTTTCTCATCTTCCTCTGCTGCTCTGCTTCTCGTTTTACGGCATTTTGTCTTGAATCGCCACTTATTTCAGCTCTCAGCAGAAATGGAGGCATCGATTTACATCTCCAGACTTGGTCCGTGCTTCCGTACAAAGAGCTTCAACTGGTATGTTGGTGGGCTTCCTCCACGAACTGCTTGCTTCAGGTCCTTCCACCACATTTCTGTTAGGGTCTGGAATTTGACGTACGCCACTTGTGTGCTGAGGGTGGTTGTCTTGCTGCGTGACCCACATTCTCTTGAGATTCATCTCACCGACTGATGCCCTGATATTTCCTTTAGAATTTGCTAGAACAATTCAGAAATCATTGTTCCATCAACGATGGCAAGCCAGTTCCCTCCTGGTCCAGGTGAAGCAAAACGGGCCCAAACCATGATACTACCACCACCACGTCAGTTGGGAAATGCAGTGTTTTCCTTTTTCTGGACGTAACTCTTCTCATTTAAACCAAAAGATCTCTTTTGGTCTCCACAAAACATTGTTCCAGTATCTTCTAGATTGTCCATGTGATTATCAAATGGCAGATGGGCAGCAATGTTCTTTATGGAGAGCAGCAGCTTCTCCAATGTTGTTCAGTGATCTCCTGATGGTGTTTTCCTGAACATTAGCCGGTGTGAGACCTTTTTTTGATTAGAAGTTCACTTGGGTTCTTTTGTGAGCTGGTGGACTTTTCCACATCTTGCTCTGGGTGTGATCTTTGTTGGTGGAGCACTCCTGGTGAGGGTAATAATGCTTTTGAATCTCCTCCATTTGTACACAATCTATCTGATTGTGGATCGGTGGAGTCCAAACTCTTTGGCGATGGTTCTGTAACCTTTTCCAACCTGATGGGCGTCAACGACTCTTCTTCTGAGCTCCTCAAATGTGTTTTGTGAAGATCAGAAAATCATGAGAAACCAAAACTAACTGGATCAGATCGGAACAATAAACCAAAACCATCATCCTTGGTTCAGACCTTCATCTGATCTCCTCTGGAGTGAAAACAGTCTAATTTAATGACTGGCTGTCTGGGTTGTCCTCTTTTAAACACCACCTTGTGTTCAGATCTTCAGGGCCAGTGGAAAAGAATCGTCCACTCCCAGGTTACCCGAGGCCGTCCGTTTGAAGCGGTCCTGTTAGGTCCATGTGCATTTAACTAGACATCAGGGAGGAAGTGTTTCACTTAGCACTGCGCTCCAGAAGATATCGGGGCTCTCCGGAGCCGTAAATCAACGTAGGTTGCTCTTCTGCCTCTTGCTGCCTCTTGGGAGACGCCCAGACTCAAAGCATCCTTTCAAGGCAGCCTCTAGTGGCTCTGCCTTTAGAAGTGTAGGATGAAGGTCAGCGCTAGGCTTTCATCCCCACTGTCCTGCAGTCCTGCTCCGGGCTGCGTCTCAGCGCGGTCAGTTTACCATCCCGGAAAACTTCATCAGTCGCGCGTACCAGATATGATTATTTCAGGAGAACTTGGACTATCTGTCTTCATTGAGATAAATAAAGAGAATTTGAGTCTCAAAGTCCTTTTGGAAATTGATCATCCAGAGTGTTTTTGCTGAAAATGAAAGAATTTTATTGAGTTATTTGTAAGGATTCATTAAGACTGAGACAGATATTTATTGTAAGTGCTTTAAGTGCAGTGGTCCAAATAAAATACAAAAACAACCTGAATGTCCTTAATTATGTTTATTATTTATGGATGTATCAGTATTATCCCGTCTCGGGACTTTTATTCTGAAATTTGAACACTTTGTGAGAAAAGAAAGAGAGGCAAACAGCCCCTCCCTTCAAATTTTACTCTATAATCCATTATCTGGATCAGTGATGTCATCAGCTCCACCCCCTCTCTCTGATCAGTCAGAGTCTGTATGCAGGTTGATCATCAGCCCCGCCCCTCCCTCTGATCAGTCAGAGTCTGTATGCAGGTTGATCATCAGCCCCGCCCCCTCCCTCTGATCCGTCAGAGTCTGTATGCAGGTTGATCATCAGCCCCGCCCCCTCTCTCTGATCAGTCAGAGTCTGTATGCAGGTTGATCATCAGCCCCGCCCCCTCTCTCTGATCAGTCAGAGTCTGTATGCAGGTTGAGCATCAGCCCCGCCCCCTCTCTCTGATCAGTCAGAGTCTGTATGCAGGTTGATCATCAGCCCCGCCCCCTCTCTCTGATCAGTCAGAGTCTGTGTGTATGATGATGTGTATCATGTCTGTATGTTACTCTGATCCTGAAGCCTAGAACCAGCGTTCTTGGGTTCTAAGGGTTGATTTACTTACTGTTTAATAATTGTTCAAATATTCTCAAAGCCAGTGCTGTCAGTGTCTGGATCGTCTCCCGTGCTGAGGAGTAATGATTCTGGATCATGTGACTGTCCACCTTGCTCTGTAGTGACAGTGTCAGGAAGGGGACACGTCCTGCAGCCCAGCTTACTGGGAACAGCACAGCACGATGTGTGGCCAGTGCCCCAGCTGGGACGTGAACCTGAATCCCAGCTGCAGGGTGCATCACTGAACCTTTTACCATGTGGGTCCTCTGGAGAGATGCTGTTCTGAAGTTTGATTTGCACCTTGCCTGAGATCCTGAGTGCTTTACCTGCTGCGAGAACCTGTTCAGCAATGTTGAATTGAGGAGATGTTTAATTTAGTCTTCGTTTTTCCACAGAGTGCGGATAAAACGGCCAAAAGCGGGAAACTGAAGAAGAAGAAGACGATTGTGACCTCAGAGGGTGAAGGAGAGCGTTTGAAGTCAGAGGGAGAGACTGGTCTGAAGATATCTTCTCAGGAGGACGAGTATGAACAGGACACGTCAGATGAAGAGGTAAGGCTAGTTAGGGTTTGGGTTTGGATACGGTACTGGTATCGGTACCTGGAATTCATTATTGGTACCTGGAATTCGGTATCGAGACAGACACTTTATTGATTCCAAGGGACATTGAGGTAGAACAGAGAGGTTTAGAACCTGGAATTCAGTATCTGCACCTGGAATTTGATTTGATAGTTTGTTGTATGTAATTTCAGGTGTAAAGAAGTGTGCTGTTCTGCTGTGTTCTGATCCTCACTGTACTGGACTGAGTGACGGTCTCTCCTAGGACAGAGCACACTTCCCTTGTTCTCCTCCTTTCACCCTGATCTTCAATGATCAGGACCCCACAGGACCACCACAGAGCAGATATTATGTGGGTGGAACAGACACAGCAGTACTGCCGGAGTGTTTAAACACTGTGTCCACTCACTGTCCACTCTATTAGACACTCCTACCGAGTGTCTCCACCTTTTAGATGTGAAGTCAGAGACAGAGACTCATGTTTCTGGTCATCCTCCACAGGATGCTGTCGGCCAGATGTTTCTGGTTGGTGGACTGTCTCAGAGTGACACTGAGGGGTTTAAACACTCCAGCAACACTGGAGCTCCTGTGTGGTGTAGAAACAAGGAGATGGTCATAATGTTATGGCTGATTGGTGTATGTGCAGTGAGTGTTCTCCAAGTGCTGGACGAAGAGTGAGAACGTATTCACAATGATCTAAGACCTGACACATTCTCATCTCAGGAGTCAGTGGTCCGCATTTGAGGACTCCACACTCCAGCTTCTCCCACAGTTCAGGTTCTGAAGGGTTTAGGTCTGAGGACTGAGATGGTCAATGAGCGTTCTTCATGTGGATTTGGAGCTTGGCGTTCCAGTGCTTTGAAAAATCGTCCTGTTGGCTTGGTGGTGGCATACAATTCTACTCTTGGACGGTTTATATCTCCAGTGGTCCAACTCTGATCCTGGGAGAAAATGTCTTCTTAGAAAACGTCCTCCTCATAATCTTCTTCCAGACAGGTTCAGAAAGGCCCTCCAGCTCTGTTTCTCGCTGGGGAGGCACTGAATTCATCGTTTTGGACTAAAACCGAACAATGAACGTGTTTTTCTTCTTTTTCATCACAAATTGAACAGAGTTTCAGTAACTACACTGTTACTGATCTTTAATACCGGCTACCGGACTGTGTTTCTGATACAGTTTCAGTAACTACACTGCTGCTGATCTTTAATACCGGCTACCGGACTGTGTTTCTGATACGGTTTCAGTAACTACACTGCTGCTGATCTTTAATACCGACTACCGGACTGTGTTTCTGATAGTTTCAGTAACTACACTGTTACTGATCTTTAATACCGGCTACCGGACTGTGTTTCTGATACAGTTTCAGTAACTACACTGCTGCTGATCTTTAATACCGGCTACCGGACTGTATTTCTGATACAGTTTCAGTAACTACACTGTTACTGATCTTTAATACCGACTACCGGACTGTGTTTCTGATAGTTTCAGTAACTACACTGCTGCTGATCTTTAATACCGGCTACCAGACTGTGTTTCTGATACAGTTTCAGTAACTACACTGCTGCTGATCTTTAATACCGGCTACCGGACTGTGTTTCTGATACAGTTTCAGTAACTACACTGTTGCTGATCTTTAATACCGGACTGTGTTTCTGATACAGTTTTAGGATTTTCACTGGAGTTTCTCTTTCAGAGGAACGTGGGTGCAGATCATGATCTTGATTAAATAATTACCTAATCTGTTGGATCTGTTGGAGGACATTTCTTCTTGAACATCTCATAAAGGGAAGTGGGAGAAGTGCTGTTCTGCTGGAGATGGATGTTGCTGGACTGCCGGGTCTGAAACAGTTCCCCCATGTCTGTCAGATGTTACCATGTTTCTATAATGAACGTATTGGATTGCCTCGTTTTTTGTATAGAGGCCTCTGGAGCTGTGTGATGTAGACCTACTTTCACTACCAGGAGCTCTGCGACTTCTCAGATTTGCATGTGGAGCCATTAAAGAATTCTTCCCTCTGCTCTTTAATTTAAATGGTCCATTGAAAATCATTGAACCCTGGCACACCAAGGGCCGGAGGACTTGCCAGGCCATACAACCTAAACACGTCAGCCATCCAAAACTGTTCTTGGCAACAGCCTGCCGACCAGGAATGTTCTGTTAGCGGAGGTATTGTTTTTGGGCAGGCCGCTGCTTTCACAGCGAGCGTACGGGGAGGGGGCGGCGTTTCAACGCTCGTTTAAAATCACACTGAACACAACTGGAGCGACGACCACTTTCTTTATTTAGTTTGTAAAAGTACTTGATGTTTTTGAAAGGTTGTGTGTCTGTGGAGACCTGTGGCTTGTTAAACAGCAGAGGTAAATGATCGCGTCTCGGCCTTCGGATGGAGGGTTCTCTACACGGAGGCCTACAGGTGGTTCTTTTCTTGTGCCCGGAGAGCTTCTGCAGGGATCAGATGGACATGCCTTACCTGGGGTTATAGATCTGTATATCTCAGAATTCCCACATTAGTAGGATTCAGAAGATCCAGCTTTGTATAGTAATGGTTCTTTGAGCAACGCCATAGAACCATAGAACCATTTTCGGTTCCATAAAAATAGGGCCCTGTATTGGCAACAATCTGGCAACACGTTATATGATTCAATAGATTGAAATACTGTTAAAAAGGTGATAAATCGCCTTTTATTTGGTTGTTTATTTTGATTTTATTTTGTAAATAAATAGAATTTTGTATTTTTTATGTTTTCTTTTTTTAATCTATTAATTAATTTTATTTATTTTAATACTTGACACTTCATGTCAGTTTTACAGGGACTACGCTTATTATTACATTTGTTTAAACTGGACCTTTTGGTCAAAAACGTACTTCTTGCCTGTAATGTATTGAGTGTGACGTTTAGCAGGTGTCCAAAAACTTTTGTCCACACTGTGACTTTTTGGCAGTAAGCGAACGGTCAGGTCTAGAAGTTGATGTTGAAGATGCAAAAATGACGAGCATAAGAATCTGAGACACTTTAACAAGAACCAAACTGTGACGTTCTAGGCGACTGGGCCAGAACATCTCCAGAACATCGGGCAGGCCTGGTGAGGTTTTCCTGGTACGCAGTGGTCAGTACTGACCAAACGTTCTTGAGGGAAGGAGAACCGGAGAGCTGATGTCTGCACTGCATCATGAGTGCAGTGTATCGTTCCATCCCTGCCTGTAATATTTAGATATTTGTATGAATCTGATCATGTTCTGGTGAAATATTCTCTTCATGCCTTTTGTTTGTAAGGACAAGCGCAGAGTTTGCGTGCAGGGTCCAGGCTGGTGGTCCAACATCTATCTCTACCACCGCGTTGGTGCATCTGATCACTTTCTAAATACAGAAACCATACAAACTGGTTAAACTGGTTGACCAGTATAGTGTCTGGCTTATTTCTTACTTTCAATCTTGCTTTCAGTTGTTCCCCGTCTTTTGATACCGGACAGCAGCGAGAACCCGAACAGGTTAACCTTCTGAACTCCAGTACCTTCTATACTGAACTCTTAAAGACCAGGTTCTGTAGACCTTTTGAAAGGTTCTTCACACTCACACTTTATGGAATGGTATTTCATGAAATGACTAACCTAACCTCCCCAAACTAGACCCCACCAGCCAGGGGGACTGAGATGACCGGACCCTTCTTCAGAGCAGGCTTTGTTTGGACGATTTTGGATCGCTCTTTGCGAAATGCCCCCGACTCTCGTCTTTTAACTCCTCTGACGGCTCTTATTAGAGGATCTCCGTCCCGCACTCGTCCTGCTGTTTCCGCTGCGTGTGCACTGAACACCCAGCCGTGGAGGTCCTGCGCTGTTTGGCTTTGGTTAAATTAGCCCCCCTGCCCTGTCTGCGGAGAGCAGATAGGATTGCCTCCGAGACCCTCTCGCCTCTCGACATAAGTTGTCTACAAATAAAATTCCAGACTTCCAAATCCCTGGTTTCGAGCCTTTCTCCCTCCCCTGCCTGGTTTGTAATAAAGGGTTATTTCCTGTTAGTGGAGTGTAGGGGGAATACGGGCAACTGCAGCCCCTGTCCGCAGCCTAGTCGGCAGGAAGGGGGCTTTCTCCCCCCGCAATGGCTTTTCCATGTGCTCGGCGAGATGAATGAAGACACATTGTGGAATAAGAGTGAGGGGGGAAGAAAAGCACCCTGACTCCCAGCTGCGACTCCGGCTTCCTGCCGCTGAGCAGCTACCGCGTGAAAAGACCCGGCCGTGCCCGGGAGCGCCGCACAGTAGCACGGGAAGAGGGCGTGCGAATGCGTTTGTGTGTGTTCGTCTAAGGGGGTGAAGCAGGTTCAAGGATCTGATCAGGATTGAGAACGTTACTCAGGCGTGTGTTTGGCGTGGGTTAGAGGGGTATAAAGCCCCCCAGCATTGAGCTGTGGAACGGAGTTCTCCGGAATGATGAGTTGAGAATGTTCTGGTCCAGTCTGGAGCAGCAGCAGAGATGTTCATTCATAGCTGTGATTATCTGACCAGTGTACCAGCTTAAACTACACCCGCAGATCAAACCTGCCCGGTACATCTGATCGTTGGGTCGGACTAAAATTCGGATCATGTTCTCATCACGAACCAACCTCTCCAGAGTCTGTTTAGGACCAGGCAGAGACCATCTCCTCTCAGGAGTCTGGGAGCCAGAATGTTTTGTCTTGGGGTTCCATGCTGGTGGGCAGTGCACATGGGCCCCATCTGCATTGGGTTCTAGATGGGAAGTCAAACTGGTTCCCAGTGCCAAAACGTGTCCACACCCACTCAGAGCCCATGCCCACCTGGAACCCACCTAATCTAGCCCTGCATGACGATGTTGACTGGGTGATGGGTACATTAGTCTCATACCTCCAGTATAAACCCCACACTGTGGATGCTGGAGATGTCTGAGCCACAATATTATTCTAAGAACACAATTTCACGCTTGTCCCGAATCCGTGTGATCAGACTGGAGGGTCTGAGGTTGGATAGCTTTCAGCTCCGAACACGATGAAGCGGTCACCTCGGTCTCGATCTCGAAGGCTTCAGCTGCTTCACACTTCAGGGTGTGCCACTCTGAGCACTGTCAGAATGCAGGCGTGGGTTTGTGCCTGCTAACACTGTTGTTCTTGCCAGTGGTCATAAGGGGGCACTGTTTGTGCTGCCTGCTGGTCTGCAGGAGGAAGCCCCTGTTTCCAGTGTTCCTCAGCGTGAGGCCATGGACGAGTGAGTGAGTGGTAACAAGTAGATAAACAGATGGTAAAGGAGATGTCTCCTTTCAGATTTCCAGCTGATCCAGTTGCTTTTGAAATGGTTGATGTTCTTGTACTTGTGGAACCTGATGGTTCTGTTCTTTGTCTGTTTTGAGTGAAGCCAACAGATCAGTGTTCATTCTGAGTTCAGATCATCTAAGGTTCTTTTATTCTAAATGTATCTGATCTGGTCAATATTTATTGATCTACTCATACAGAAGTGGTGTCTCTCAGGACGGCGTCGGGTTTAACGCAACACGCCAGATGTCTCTGCATGGAGTTGTAGAGGTTCCTAATGGTGTCCTGTGATGATCCATCTCATGCAGCTTGAATGTTCTCACTCAGTTCTGCAGATGGTGCTGTAGGGGTGGAGTGTTGATAGAGCATCCAATAGTATCCCACACATTTTCAATCAGGGACAGGTCTGGAGATGAGACCGACCTACGGCGTAGTATCTGTGTCTTCAAGACGAGATCTTGAGACGGCAGCAGTTTGTGGACGAGCGTCGTCCTGTTGGAACAGAGCACCGGAGTGAGTGTTCAGAAAAGGTAGAACCACTGGTCATTAACGTAACTTTGGTTTGTTAAAGTGTCTGTAATGAAGATCAAAGGTGATCTGACATCGTATGAAACTGCAATCACACCATCACACCAGACTTTCTGGACGTGTGATGCGATCTTGGCGCTGACCGTGGTGTCTTCTCTTGTACTCAGATTTTATGCAGATGATGGTGAGGTGAAGTTCTAATATATCCCCTTGCCTACAGAATCACAATATATCCTCCTGTATTGAATCGTCACCCCTGTATCATGATACGTTTCATGTCGCCAGGTTCTTGTCAATGCACAGCCCTACCTTCTCCTCCTAAAGTCGATCGTGTTTCCTCCAATGGTCGCTGCAGGCCGGCAGTGTCCGTCTGCTTTTCGTAACGACGAACATGTGTTCTAATTTACCGAATAATATTATTGTAGAAAATGGCATATCTATACGTTTAGGCCTCATCACCCACCCCCAGTTCAGACTGAGCGCATGGGGCGGCGGAAGGGGTCGGATTGAGCAGCTCCACTTTCTCCTCGTTAGAAAGAAAAACAAAGACAGCTTATGGTGTGACGTGTAAGGTGTCCGGAGTACTCACGATTTCACAGCGAAACCTGCCTTAAGCCCAGAATTATGATGAAATCTGCCTGAAAGTGGAGCACACATGGCTGGAAGTGAATTTTATTTCTTCCATCCCTAAATGTTGGTAATCCCTAAGTTTAATTTTTGTGATTGGGCCGTCTCCAGGTGCCGGGCTGTGATGACTTCCAGATGGGACCTATAGTCAATCTGATGGCAGTTTGCAAAAAAAAAAAAAAAAGCAAGAATTTTAACAGTTCTGCAGACGACGCAGCGGCTGGGCTGTCTCTCCGTTTTAAAGCGTGAGGGAAAGAGGCAGAGGGAGGGAAGGAGGGGACGGAGGAACTGCATTACCCTGGTCAGATCTTTAGAGCATGGTTTTGGGGTTTTTGACAACGCCAAGGCTCCTCTATTCTCTCCGTGGTGTCCCAGAATAACCGATGGAGTCCATTGTGTAACCATGAGCCCAGTGATCTTCCACTGGGAGGAGAAGTCTTTCCCTCCTCAGTCTCTCTTTGGATGGAATTTTCTTTCCAGCTGTCACCTCCCTTCTCATTATTTCCTTATACCCTCACTCCCCGCAAAGTCGGGCACTGGAAGTTGACGAGCCGTCGCAGAGGAGGAAGAGCTTTTCGTCTGAAGTGATCAGGGCTCCACCCTCTCTTTTCTCCCCGAACGTTCAGTACGTTCAGAAACCGAAGCAAAGTCCTGCCTGTGTGAATTACGGCCGTGAGCCGGATATGTGTGTGGAGTGCTGCGTGGACCTGTGGACGCAGAGCTGCAGAGTGGTGGAGAAGCTGCTGGAGACCCCGGCTTAACCGTAGACCTTGGCCCTGAGCTGAGGGCTGCAGTCTCGCTCTCTGAGGGGCACTCTGTTCCAGCAATCAAAATCAAATCAAATCATAAAACCGTGTCGGCCTGGGGGGCTGTTTCCATAAATACTTGGCAGCTTGACACCAGTGAAGGAGACCTGAACTCACCTCTAACCTCCACCATCAGGTCTTTCTGCAGACCGTGTTCATACCTGGCATTAACGTGCATCCTGGGATAATCCAATCATCCAATTGTAAGTGGTCAACACAAAGTACAGGTGTTTACAGGATACAGTGGGTCTTCAGGACGCCTTGTTAACCGATCTCTCAAAGTGCATTCGGAGGTGGTCAGAGACGCATATGACCAGTATTGTAGTCGTCTGTTTCTGCACAGTTTGTGTTGGTCGTCCTCCTTCATCAGTGCTCGCAGGACGCTGTCGGCTGGACGTTTCTGCTTGGTGGACTGTTCTCGGTCCAGCGGTGACGCCGAGGGGTTTAAACACTCGTCCCAGCAACACACCACCGCCGTGTCAGTGTGGCTGCCGAGCTGTGAATGACCCACCGTCCGCTCTGGTCCTGTGGGGTCCTGACCTCTGAGGATCAGGGTGTTCGGTGTGTATATACACCACTGTCATTTCACCCACCTCTAGTCAGGTTCTCCAGCACTGGAATGAGGTAACCATTGCCAGCCCTCGGCGACCACTAAAACTTCCTTTATGGAAGTTGATGTGGCGATGTGAAGTGAGGATAGGAAGTGCAGTGAGCAGCGTGGGTCTGAGTGGTCCCTGCTGTTTTCCTCATTCTGTCTTTACTTTATTCCTTTTCTCTTTTCTTCTAAAGACTGAGCGCCTCGCCTCGTTACAGCCTACACCTCTCGTGTATTTGGGTTGCTGTGGTGTACTGCTTTTGGGTTAATCGGATTAGAACACGTGGTTTGGATTCCTTGAGAGGACGACGACCATACGGTGACGGTCTCGTATCCCTGCACCCCGACAGTGTGTGAAAGTGTACCGTGCTCTTACTCTTCACCCGCAGCCCACCGTCTGTTTAGGTTTGGGCCTTCGGTGGGGGGTGATGGATGGATTTTGAACTGCAGGAACGGGCATGGCTTCTATGAAATATCTGCGCTATAAAAAAATAACAAAGACCGGTTTTGTTCTCCCGGATCCAATTGGACGGAGCTATTCTTTAGATTTATCAAATTAGACTGAGGAAAATGTGGGTGGTGTTCCGTTACCGTTGTGGAAAGGTATGGGGGGGTTTAAGTGCTTTATTCAGTGGGGACCCATAGGTCCCTCACAGACCCACCCGCGCACTAGCTTCCAGATGGGAGTTGAGTGAGGTTTCTCCTCTTAGAGGGAATTAAATGAACATACGGCCTGTTTGGAAACAGACTGGACTAATGTGTCGGAGCGTTCGCCTGCAGAGGGAAGACCTGCATGAACTCTCTGCCTCTTATTGTGCGTAAACAGGTTTTTTCATCATTTTTTAACTGTTTTTAAGAGTAAAGTCTGACAGATTCAATTAATAAATGGTAGTGTTCAGTTGTTGGGTGTCGTCACACTTTGGAAACAGGCTTCTTTCTCATTAATGAAGGCGAGAACCTGGAGATCCATTTCAATATGTAGGTGAGGGTTGGATTCCTCTCCTATTTACCTTTGTGAATGATGATGTACAGACACAGCAGTGCTGCTGGAGTGTTTTAAACCCTGTGTCCACTCACTGTCCACTCTGAGACACCTACCGAGTGTATCCACCTTGTAGATGTAAATTCAGAGACAGAAGCTCATCTGTTTCTGCACAGTTTGTGTTGGTCGTCCTCTAGTCCTTCATCAGTGCTCACAGGACGCTGTCAGCTGTACGTTTCTGGTTGGTGGACTGTTCTCGGTCCAGCAGTGACACTGAGGGGTTTAAACACTCCAGCAGCTCTGCTGTGTCTGATCCAGCACCACGTCAGTGTTACAGAACTGTTTTATCTCGTCAAAGCGTCTGTCTGACGCCGTCATTTCTTATCGTTTGGAGGCAACAGACACTCAGAGTATCCGTGCAACAAGCAGTCTCCATGTTTGCCTGAGTAGGTAGAAGGTAAACTATTTTCCAAACTCCTTCCCGAGGATACAAAGGTCCACTTTCAGCCTTCCTGTGCTCTTCTGAAATCAATATGGTGATAAAATTGACAGATCGCTAGTAAATTATGTGGAATCTTGGCCTGTCACCGAGCTGTCAGCAGGAAATCTCTTTTTAATAGTCTATTTAAGGAGAAGCAGGGATGTGTTTTTCTAAGTCGGTGGGGGGATGTTGATACAGAGCGCTTGTCTGGGCTTCAGGGCAGCAGGAGAGGGGCGGGGTGGTCCGAGGAAAGCTGCTGCACGAATTGCGGATTGCGTGCCGGTCAGACGGCAGCAGGCAGGACCCCTCTCCAGGATCGGCAGGACTCTTGCAGGTGCGTGGAGGTTGGGGGTAGGCGGTGGAAAAGCTGTGGGAGAGGAGGAGGTGGGGGGAGAAGGGGGTTGAGAGAAGACATTTCGAGCGCTGCCAAACTATCCACCTGTCGTTCCGTCGTTTTTAGGACTTCCTTTTCATCCGGTCTTCAGCACAGCTCCCAGTTGGCCCGGCCTGCGCTCTGCCAGAAGGCCTGATTGAAACCAACTGCCAGCGAGGGCTGCCATGGGGGAAGGGGGAGGGGGGGAAAGAGGGGGTCGTAAGGAGGATTTAGAGGAAGGAGAACTCGGCCCTTTCACCTCCAGCTCAGCCCAGAGAACTGCTGTCTAGACTTCAACACCTTAACGTCGTTCTCCTTCTCCGATTTCCTATTTTTTCAGCTATGCTTATTTACCCTCTTAAAATAAGGGTTCTTCAAACGGTTCTTTTGAACATTGCCATGGAAGAACCATATTGGTTCTATAACAGAGCTGTAGGAGTATAAAGAACTGTTCAAAGCTTCTTCACACTCATCTCTGTATAAACTATCACCCACCATTTTTAAGAAGATATGGTCATCTCTAGTCCTTCATCAGTGCTCAGTGGTCACTATTGGATGGATATTTCTGGTTGTCCAGCAGTGACACTGAGGACTTTAAGAAGAAATGTCTATATTTCTTGGAATTATATCGTAAATATGGATATATGACTCGGTGTACGATTTAGTTCCAATAAAGGACATAAGTAAC
This sequence comes from Acestrorhynchus altus, assembly GCA_034509495.1. NCBI lineage: Eukaryota > Metazoa > Chordata > Actinopteri > Characiformes > Acestrorhynchidae > Acestrorhynchus > Acestrorhynchus altus. The sequence continues at coordinate 38,571,495 of CM067505.1, read as the reverse complement.
ATTTCCAAAGGGTCAGCGCACTACAGCAGGGGTCACCAACCCTGCTCCTGCTCCTGGAGAGTGATCTTCCTGTAGGTTTCAACCCCAGCCCAAATCTAACACACCAACCAGCCAAGAACTTCTGAAGGAAGTGATTAGTTGGGTCAGGGGTGGATTAGGGTCTACAGGAAGGTTGGTGACCCCGGGCTCTTACCAGGGTTTCATTTGGGTTTTGTTCCGTTTGAGGACCAATGTTCTTACTGAAAGTGGTTCTTTTAGAGAACGTCTAAGATGTATTTCAAGCACCTTTTTTTTAACTGTACGGAAAATCCAAACAATGGGCAAGTGAGGCAACTGCATTCCGTCCTCACGGTGATGCACTTCCCTCTTCCACTCCTCCAGATCTTCCAGAAGACTCCCTTTCATTCTTCCTTGCTCTCCAGGCCTCCAACCACAAACTATGCACACAGACACTAAAACCAAAGCACTCTTTGCAGCTTGTAAGTGAGAGTAACGGGGGGGAAAAAACGAGATGTACGGAATTGACATCATCTGGTTGTTTCCGGCAAAGCGGCGATAGAGGAAAGTTGCGATCTCGGGCGAACCCTTCGCTCTCCCTGGCTCCCTCTCGATGGCTTTTGCTTCTGTCATAATATCAGAGTCTGTGGTGGAGAAAGCTTTGGGGCATCATTAGATATTTAATTTTCAATAAATAACGACTTTCTCTGAGTGATGTACCGGATGCTCGGGGGCCAGGTGGGAAACTCATTTCAAACCTGCATTGCCAGAACGCGAACTTTCCACATGCGTCCTCCAAGGTTAAAGCCCTGTGTACAAGAATCTCCACATTATTTATTTATCAGGACTAGCATGGCGCCGAGTCCACGTTGCATTGGCCTTGAGTTTCCACGTAAGCGACGATCGCTTGACCTTCCCGTGACCTCTTTTGCAGGATTGCCATTTCTTGCCATTCCAGAAATGATGGGATTTACTTTTTATGGGCTCTGCTCTGTATGATCGGATGTTCGGGTGGAAATTAAAAAATGTGGCGGTGGCAGGAGGGGCCCTGGCTCGCAGCTGTGTCAGGTGAGGGACTCCTGGCTGTGATTCCAGGAGGTTTCCACACCACTCACCCCCAAACTCCAGGCCTGGCCTTCTAACCTGCCCTTTGGGTGCCACGCTTTCGGGATGACTGGGAGTAAAACGAGCTGACGCTAAACAGAGCAGGACAAGGCCAGACGAGACCTAGTCTGCCTGTCATCTGCTAACCATCCTCCAGACAGCGTCCAGGGACTGGAAGAAACGTAGTCGTCATCGGGGAGCGTTATTTCAGTCTCATCCAGGATTTTGGTCTGGAGCTTAAGAATGACCCGTAAGCCCTGTTGGTGCATCTGGTCTGTTTCTGCAGCAGGTTAAGGTCGGGGTAAGGGTACACTTCGTCCTCCTCGTTCAAGGTTGAATGCTGAATATCTGTATGCGAACGGAGAGCGGTGCGTCCTGTGAGTGACAAGAAAATGGAATTATTCTTCTTATAATGAGCAAGAAATTACCAATCGCAGCTGGCTAATAGCAAACCCCCTGTGCTTATTCTAGACCTGGTCTCACTTATGAGAGTCGGTCATCGGAATCCTCCTGCCCTGAGGAAATGTGTCGACTGTGTGGGAGTTGTGGTCTGTACTTAAGATTTTGGAATAAATTCAACCGTTATACAGGTATAGGACAGTGAGTGACCTCAATTCTATATATAATGTCTACAATTTTGATAAAGCAATCTTTATCAAAACCGTTAACGGCTCTCAGGGTTGCGTTGCCTACTTGCGTAGTATTTGCGTGCATTTGTCTTTTTGTGTTTGTTTGTTCTCTGAAGTTTGGAGGTGCCAGTTCCCCAACCCCACTAGGACTCTCCCCATCACACAGGGTGCTTCTGACACTAGGAGGAGGAGCACATGCCTCCTTCGAAACATGAAGTCAAACCTTGCATCTTTTCGAACTGCCGCCATGTTGCATCATTGCTAGGCGGCCAACAAGCTCGGAGGAAAGTGCGAGGGCTCACAGATGCCAGTACCATCCAGCATCGCATTGAGTGTGATGTGGGGAGAGAGCGCCATCTACCCACCCAGAGAGAGCAGGCCAATGGCAAGCAGCATGACCTGGGATTCAAACCCGTGATGGTAACTTTACAGTAGAAGGAAAAACCTTAACGTTAAATTTGTGTTTGAAGGAGCAGCCGTGCTCCACGCTGCTGCTGAAACCGATGGGATGTGCAGGTAGGGCTCCTGGCAGCCGGCCCCCGGCCCCCAGACTGGCCTGAGTTCAGGAAGAGGAGTCTGGACACCCCTGAAACCGAAGAGTTTCTGTAGCCCACCACTCGTTCCCTCTCACCTCGGCCTCGTACCCTGTCCAGCGGACCCCTCCTCTCTCCCTCCGAACTTTCCAGCCCCCGTGCTCATTCTTCCTGAGCCTGCATGTAGATCGCTTTAGAGAACGCTTTTTCCATCAGCCACCGCACGGGTCAGGTTACCAGCAGAGTCCAGTCGATGACCCCTGTGGAAATGTTCCTTTCTAAACCCAGACAAACACACACACACACACACACAGTCCTACTGAGTTGTAGCCCCATGTGTTACCCCCTGAGTGCCATTCTGTCATTCTCACATCCCTCACCAGCACGCAAAGCCCAACGCCGTATCAACACACCACCCCAGTTACCCCGAAACCCGGCCCGGTGTGGAGTAGTACTGACCGGCCCTTGACCGTAGTCACCAGGTCACTCTGGGTTTGATATTACTGATATAATCAGAACCAAACACACGTATCTCCATAGTATAAATCTGACAAGTTCATGATGAATGGACCAATAGAAATGCTCGGACATCCATTCAAAGTTAAGAAGGTTTTTGCTTCTCCTGTAAAGACTCCTGTTTGGAAGATCTGAGGTTTCTGCGTGACAGTAATATACAGTACAGTCTTGGTTATCAGTTTGATCCCCTGAACAGGTAGGACATGACTTGAGCACAGCACTCAACTCCCCGTCTCCTCCGCGGCTGCCCACCGCTCCGGGCATGTGTGCTCACCGCCCCATAGTGTGTGCATTCACTAGAGTGTACGCAAAAGGACAATTATCTCTACAGTGGGACTGTGGAGACAGAACCTGCATGAATATGAGGACACGGTTCCACTGCTCCACGGCTCAATGCTGGGGGTCTTTATACTCTCTAGTCCACACCTGCTATTAGACATGGAGACAATAGGGTGAATTTAAGGTGTCCACACTAATGGACCAGAACTGCTGGAAAATGACTGTTACTCTTATTTCACATTGACTTTTATTTTGAAAATGTCTCTGAAGCTACTGGGATCCGTGGTTTTCATTGGACACTGATAATATCGAACCAATTCCTGATGGAATCGGACTGACTGCAGTCGTCAGACTCGGCTGTAAATACAGAAAGCTGTGAATTATTGAGTGTAAAGTTCAGATGTGCGTTTAATTAAAATAGCTTATATATGATGAAGGGTCTTAACTGTAGGTCCGAGGGTCCCACTGATACCGGAAAAGGGAGGAAATATGTGAATAAACAGGACGTTGGCGTAATTTTTTAATTTAATCATGGAGGAGTACATGAGTGTGTCATATTCAATATACAGTAAAGAGTAGAATTTAATTTATTGTGTGGTCATTTGTCCTTTAGTAAATTCGCCACATAGTCCTTATTCTGTCCTTACGAGTGTCCTGGACGTCTTTGTGGGAGTCCTTGTGCCTGGGCCCAGTTTAAATTGGGGTTCCGTTGGGGGGGGTGTCCACAGTCTCAGACGCTGGGAGTGCTGGAGAGCTGCCGACCCCTGACTGCACCCGAAGCTGTGAGCGTTATTAGATGTTCAGCCCTTCTGAGAAAAGAGGAGAAGGTGCTGCTGTCCGAGAGGTCCTGTCGTCCTCCTCCTCCTCCGGCCCCACGAGTGGGCGGTTAGTGTCCAGGTGTGATTTACATAGAATTAAATATGAGCCGCTATTTTGCATATATACACCACAATGCCTCGGTCAACAGTTTGTTCGTGTGCCGCCTCCGAAGCTGGGCAGCTGCCCGCCGCGTCCTCCTCGTCCACCTCGTCCACCTCGTCCTATTAGCTCCTCAGGGTTGTTTTCCGCTCTCTGTCTTTGCTCTGTAAGAACAGAAGAGAAGTGTGTATTAAACGACCTGATAATCCACAACCTCCAATCATTATTTCCCTTCGTCTCGCTGACGTCTGTCCAGCAGATACCCGCTGCCCCCCTGTCCACATGCGTGTGCGTCCTGCCGGCCCAGCTTGGTGTTTTTCCTGGCTCACCTTACATTCTGGTAGCTGAGACGTACGTACACACACACACACACACACACACACACACACACACACACACACACACTGTTGGCTCACGTTTCTGTGTTTGCTTTGCGGCGAGCAGCAGCAGATAGAATGGCATCGTTTCCAGACCTGCGTTCTGACACGTGGGCGGAGTTTCAGTCAAAACCCTCCAGGCCTAATTGATGAAGTCAGACATAATCTCTCTCTCTCTCTCTCTCTCTCTCTCTCTCTCTGTGTGTCTTGTAAGAGTTCTACAAAGGGTTCTTTGAGTGACACCATAGAAGAACCCCTAAAGAACCATTATACCCCCTTCTTTAGACGTCTCTTCACATTGATCTCTTCTATTAATAGGGTTCTTCTTTGGCATCTGTCAGAGAACCCTTCATATAGATGTGTGTGTGTGTGTATATATATCGCCCCCTTGCAACCACAAGGTTCTATCTCACTGACGTATGCATTTCAGACTCTTAATCTAGGAACGAAAACTAAGTGTGTGTGTGTGTGTGTGTGTGTGTGTGTGTGTGTGTGTGTGTGTGTGTGTGTGTGTGTGTGTTGGGTCTGCTCCCCCCCCCACCCCCGCTCTCGTTTAAAAGCCACTTTTAAGTCGCCAGCACCGAGACCCTGGGGATCACTTGCAGCAAGCTAATAGGATTTGGTCCACATTTGTTTTTCATATCCTGTCCGACACGCCGTAAAGGAATCGACCGCGCTGGAGTTCAGAGCTCCGGTGCCCAGATTGATTATAGTCCTGCCTGCTCTTAAGTCTTTAGCGCCTTTCATTCCTAACTGCTGTAAGCCTTTCATTACACAGCACATCCTCCACCACCCCGACCCCGCGCCGGCGTAGGGGCCTCCGCCCCCTTTCCCTCGTCCCTTTCGCCGTCAGCTCAGACTGCAGACGCAGTGCAAATATTTGGGTTCACCCGGGTTGAGGTGTAATGATGGCAGGATGGTGGACAGCAGTGAAAAGACGTGTCCCTATTGTCCCTGTGTGAAACTCGAGCCTTCGGTAGCGCCTGAAAAAATGATTAAACGCGCTCTCTCGCTCTCTCGCTCTCTCGCTCTCACACACTCACTTAACGACCTGATGGATCACAGTGTCACCTCGAAGGGGGTGAATCCATGATTCTGATCAATTCCAGAAGATCTAGAAGTTGAGTCTATAGGGTTAATGGAGGTTCAGCCTTTTTTCTTGGTGTGTTTGACCATAGCAAAGCTCTAGAACCACAGAGGAACCATCATACTTCCTGTTTCGGTTTTATATGTGCTGGTTATGGTTCTGATTGTATAAACGTCCTTCGTGTGGTTCTGCACCAAGTGTGGCTTTGAAGGATGAAGAGTATTCTGGAATCTTATTGGTAAACGACAGGCAGCACTTTGTAACCGTTAAAGAGAACTCTGGACGTTTAGAACTTCAGAAGATTCGTAAAACTCACTGGATGGCTCGTTCCCGTCACCGTCACTGTGAGCAGTTTGGACTGGATGATGGTTTCACACCAAAGCGCTGTAAAGGCTTTGTCTACACGGTAGCAGAGGTGGGCGATTGTTGTAGAAACTTCATAATTAAAGGTTATTATTTCAATGTAATACATACTGATACTGTAACTTTTGATTCAAAAGGAAAATTCGTACCGTGGTTATTTACCGTGACGTCTCTGCTGAGCGAGATCATTTATTTGACTCTGGAGGACATTCGTGATCATTGACATGTGGTGAAAACTGCTCACCGAACCACAGTATAATGAGGGAGAAATGAACCCGAATCCAGTTTTGTGGGATGTGTTTTGTGGCTTGACGTTCTTTTATTCATCAAAACATTAGAAAAGTCTTTATAGGAGACCAGATGCTCTTAGAGTAGAGTAGTCTGGGACATCCCGAAAACGTCTGAGACCTACCTTGGATCACTTTATATCTCAGAAATCCTTTGAGAAATTGATTAGATCGAGAAGAATGTTTATAATACGTTTATAATAAGTTCTCCAAATATAACGAAACCCAGCCCCGAATGTCCTTTTATTATTTTTATTATTGATGTAAATTTCAGGACTCTTATTCTGAAATTTGAACACTGTGTGAGCGAAGAGAGCAAACAGCCCTTCCCTTCTCAGCCACGCCCCCTCTCTCCGATCGTGCTCAACCTGCACACAGACTCACGCGGACATGGCAGTGAACATGCACGTGATGGGGTGAGTGCGGATCTCGGGTTCTAAGAGTTAAGGACCTGGCACCTGATTGGCTGGTTGACTGGAGTAGCTCCGCCTTATATGTAATAATTATTTCATGGTGTGAGATGTTGCTCTGAACTCTTCCACGTGCTGGTAATGGAGGAAGCCTCAGTAACACTAAGGAACTGTGAGCAGCGGTGCGGACCCCCGGCTCCAGGGGCCTCCTCCGTACTGAATTAACAACCTGCTTAGACACCTTCAGCTCTGAGAGGAAGCGTAACGAGGTGCCCGAGCTGCCTGAAGACCATCTGTACAAGCTCTCTCTCTCTCTCTCTCTCTCTCTCTCTCTCTCTCTCACCACAACCCCCTCCCTGCTCGCCAGCCCCCCCTCCTGTGCGTCCGGTTGAGCAATCCCCCTGCCATCTTCTTCTGAAGCCCCTGTCCTCACCTGCTAAAGCGATTACGCCGATATTTCATGTTGCAAGAAGAGCGCTCACTTCCAGTGACCTGTGTGGCTCTGCGGATTCAGGAGAACGTGGAGAACGGAGAACGGGCAAAAGCGAGGCTTTAGTGGCGGCTGGTTAAAGGTTCTGTTTGTTAATGTGAATATAAGCTCTAACAGACACACGGGTTTAGACACTTAAGAACCCGATACTGAAGTCTGAGGTATGACTTCAATCTTTACCAGATGTTTGCTTTGCAGAAAATACTTTACATAAAGTTTATCCCCCACCTCCATCCCACCCCCACCCACACATCCGATTTTACCCTCCTCTCACCGGTTACGACCAACACGGCGCCCAACTGCTCTTCATTAATTCACTACGTCAGTGGTGCTGAAGACCAGCGGTCCAATTCTGGTCACCAATCCCACCACAGCGTGGGCATGCTCTCATGTTCTCCATGCTCTACCAGTAACGGGTATCTACCCAGTATCATTCGCTCCAGGCGTCATTGGATATTACAGAAGAAAACCAGTTTAACCACCGTTTTCCCAGTATCACGCAGACTCTAGTCCCAGGGTAATAAGGTGTCGACTGTAGACTTCTTGGATCTCAGTGGTTTGGGTTTGGGTTACACTGAATATTGATATACGCCCTTTCGGTACCAACAGGACATGATGCAGCGTTGCTATGCCAACGTACATCTGCCCATTGTCCTGCTGCCATCGCAGCTGCTTGGCATCATTATCCTCAGTTGTTTCCCATTTATTTACAGTTATTATTGATATTGATGTTGCATTGTATGAAACAGGCCGGTTCTGCGTACGGTTCTGTTCCACTCTTTGATCTACAGTACCAGTCACAAGTTTCTACCCTTGAAGGAAAACTTTCTACAAACCCAGAAGAAAAGTTTAAAACAGATGATCAATAGACGGTGTCTCTGTAGTCGCATATAAACACCATATCGATGACTGTATGCAGCCCACACTTCTGTCCCCAAACCTCTGGACAGTAGAGACACCGTTACTCCAACGAAAGCAGGATCGACTCTCTTTAATAGCTTTGAATTCAGAATGGGTGAGAAGGCGTCCCAATATTTTTGTCCATATAGCTCATAATTAGTGGATATGATTTTAATACCAATATCGGAAGTTTCCAAGTCATGTAACCTATAATTCATTCGGTCAGTGTGTCCTAACCTCTGACCGGCGCTGTCGGTGTGAGGGACGACTGTGAGGATCTGAGCTGAAGTGTGGGCTTCATGCAGACCCTTCGACGTGTTTACATCCAATAAATGTTCCAATAAATTTATATCAAAAATACAGTTTATTATGAAAAATAGACCAAATCCCTACGACCACAGGAACACGGTCTGTTGGTCAGTGTTTTAAATACACACTTCTTTTGTACGCTGGTCAGAACCCAGTTCGGACGGAGATGGTGAATGGAGTGGTCAGGTACTGAGATGTTCATTTGAATGGACAAATGGTCGTTTTTCTTTATTAATTTTTGATAAATGAATTACTTTCATCACCTTTACTGTCAGCATGCGAGTGACCGTGTGGGAATGTGGTGACCAGGTGACTTCATTGTATGAATGTAAAATCGTGTATGACGTGTGATATTTTTCAGAGCCGTTTAAAAGTGTTTAATAACCATGAAGGTTCTGGTGGTATGACGTCTTCGGGGACCCTGTGTGTCCCTTTGTTCCAAACTTAATTTTGTTCTGAAATAATAATGGAAAATGATCAGCAGCACATCCGAGCGAACTCTGAAGTTCTGGAGACCCGTGGGACGTCTCGCTCCCGTCACCACCGCTGTAAACGTATTTCCTACGACGATGCCTTTTCGCACCAGACCACGTTTAAATCTCTGTGGACGTGACCTTTAAGACCAAAACCTGATTAAATGTGGGTTAAATGGGTTTGTCCTCCGTCTCCTTCGTCTCCTTCGGTCACGGATGTTTCATCGTATTTCAGCCTGCTTTTCTCTCGTTCCTTTTTGAGGAACAATAAAACAGCAAGTCTTGGCCAAGCAGAGCTTTCCACGGAGTAATGAGCGCTAAGCAGGGGTGAAGAGGCGAGTGCGGTTTGTACGGAGCCCTCACGCCCCTTAAACCCCACTACAAAGACGGGCCCAATCTGGTTTAAATATGGGCCTGCTCTGAAGTCCACAGCCCAGTTCCCTAATTCCACGTATGACGTTTGCTTGGGGTCTGCTGTGGGGGAGGCGTTTTACCTTCTGCCTTCTCCTCCTCGACTTTTGACCAGCTGGTTAAAAAACGAACTCAAATGTGGCGACTTTTGAACTTCGAGTAGAGCTTTGGTTCTTAAACGTGAGCACAGTTCTCTCTCTTGTGCTTTGGAATTGCGATCGGAACATCGCGGGTTCCTCGTCTACGTGGGGCCGGAAGCATTTTTACCGTAGACGTTCGGGTCGGGCTGATCAGCAGGTATCGCCTTACGCCACCGTTCCGCCTTAAATCGACCCGCTTTGTGTTCCACATCGTTTTCACGCGGTTCTTGTCGCCCCTTCGTGAAGATTTATCTCTGAGCTGAGGGCTTGAGCAGATTGTGTGTTTTGCTTGACAGGGTTATTAATTGGGCAGTGAGGAAGAACCTTAGAACAACACAGGATGTGAGTGTAAATCGCTCAGGATGGCGCAGCGCTGCTCGGAGGAAGACACTGGAACAGATGTTCCCAGAATGCTCCGGGCCTGATATTTAGATCACGGAACATTTGCATTTGCATATTTATGGCTCCCTTTTGCCCATTTGTCATAAGTACACATATTTTAATTCACCGGGACGCCGAGGGTCTGTATCGGCACAGGCACCGGCAGCCACCCCCCTGCTTCGGTACCCCTCCGCTGTCGTCTGCTGGCTGAATTTAAGAGCCCCCTCTTTTTCGTTTGTTCATTTTGCTCTTGTTTAGTTTTCATGAACTGGATTTTCTGGATGAGGTTGGGCTTTTTGAGGGCTGCACTGCATTTGTGTTGCAGTTGCGTTGGTGATCTGCTGAACCAGAGCACGTTCCAACCTCGGGGCTGACTCTAATTGCCTCGGACGCATGTTATATTTCACGTCTGACGGCTCTTTGCAGCGCTAGTTTAAATTACACCTCTCCCCTCTGCTTTTGGTTTGGTGTTATTGTATTCCTCGCGGCCGCGGCGTGATTTACGTTTTTATTTTTAATGCGCCGTGGTGTTGGCTTTACAGGCTAAGGTCAGCGCAGTTGCTCTCGGAGGACCGGCAGGCGGGAGGAAGACGGATGATGTGTTTGTATATCGCCTGACAGTCTCCTGTTGATCGGATACTTTCCGTTTCTGCGTGAACCTAATCCGATCTTCCGTTATATCTGTGTGTGAAGTGATGTCAGCCGTGTGAAGTCGTTAAGGACACATGGACACGGGAATAACTCAAGCATGGAGGTGAAATATCGGGAAGGTTGGATTTACTATCGGAATCCACTGCATTAGATTAGAGATTGGACAAATGGACGGCAAGAACAGGATCTGTGAAAGTGCACTTCTGTCAAGTTGCTGTCAGCTGAAGGCATCAATCAAATTCTCACCTTTAGAGTCTCATTTTACAACTGCAATAAATTGAGCCTTCACGCTGTCGTTGTCAGATAAAAACCTCGTATCTCCAAAAGCGGGAACTTTTCTAGGAGAAGGAAAAACCTTTTTAACTTGGAAGTCAGTGTAAAATGTTTTATTCCGAGACATTGTGGAGCATTTCTATTGGTCATCAAGATAATCTGATAATACAACCAGATTCACATTACATCAAAGAGTCATAAACTGCAAACTTGGAGATAGAAGGTTTTCATCCGAGAGCAGAGATAAACCTTTATGATCTTCTAAACAGTATGTTTATATGTTTGCCCTCCGTGACCTCATGCAGGGTGAAAAAGAAGAAGAAGAAGAGTCATTTGCTTGGCATTTTCCTACAAATTCCAACCAAATTTCATTCATTAGACTCACGTCGAAACAGCGTCCTGCATAAGTATCGCGCAGCTGGTGCTTGCGTTTCAGCCCTCCAGCGCACCGCAGTGTCCCGACCATCATCTACGCAGACGGCCGCATTTGCCACTCACCATTTTTCTCTGGTTGCTGAGGCAGAAAGTGCAGATCTGTTTGGGCTGAGAGTTCTCCGCGTCTCGTCCGGGTGACCCGTGATGGTGGTAATAGGAGGCCGAGGGTCCACCGCTGTGGCACGGCTGCCCGTCCCCACAGCCCTCGCCTACCAGCAGCACGTTGCCCAGATGGGAGATGTAGCTGGAGGCAAGACGCAAGGTCTCAATCTTGGACAGCTTCCGGTCAGCTGGCTCGGTCGGGATCAGAGTCCTGAGAGCGGTGAAGGCTGTATTGACGCTGTTGGTACGGTCCCGCTCTCTGGCGTTGGCTGCGTTGCGCTGCCGGCCCTCGCCCACCATAGGTATGGGTCCTGTAACTGGTGACACCATGCCGAGTCGCCCTCCTCCACCCCCGCCACTGCCTGGTTTCCGCTTCCTGCTGCCCACTTTGATCTCGTAGCTGGAAGAGTCCAGGCGGAAGGAACGGTCATCGGACCCCGAACTTTCACTGCCGTTCTCGTCGTCTTCCGACATCATGGAGATCTCGGAATACAGGTAGCGGCTCGGAGCTGGGCGCACCATGGCAAACGACATCTTGTAGAAACGTCAAGCGCTGTCTTTGGCTTCAATCGAGATGTTGGCCCACAGTCACACGTGCATGGGATGCCCAGTACGTGGGGATCTGCAAGGCATGCAGGGTCGTGACTTACTTGCCACACTTGCTAGTCCTTCCGAGCATGGGTCGCACTCCACTGTGGCTTTTTGGGAAGTCCGGAACAGGCTTTTCTGACCGGCAGACGTCCTCCACTCTTCTCTTTTGATTGACGGTCCGGAAACTATTTCCTAGATTTCAAAAGGTCAGCTTTAATCGCCACCTCCGTTCAGGACCATCCGCTTGTTTTGGCTTACTTGGTCCGTTTCACAGCTGCTTCTGTTTCCCTGAGGCTCGCTGCTTCGGTCTGCCTCTCATTCCCTCGGCAGGGAGCTCTGTCCCTCTGAGCTGAGATCCACGTGTGGTTTCAGTCTGAGTAATTCAGTATGGTTGGGCTTTATAGGCTGTGGGGAGTGTCTGGGGTGAATACACCCCTCCTCCCTGTCTCGCTCTCTCGCTCTCTCCATCCCTCTCCTTCACTGCTTATGCAAATATCCCAGCTGGCTACACAGCGGAGGCCGGCATCACAGTGGAGCTGTTGGTTTATTGCTGCCATCGGCTCCTGTGTTTCCCTTTATTTATCCTGAATATCTTCCCAAATTCACGCTGTCCTCCACACCGTCTATGTTCCTGTTGCGTATTGTACTCGTCTGTACGGGAGGACTTTCCTGGGGGACTCTGCAGTTGCTGTAGGACACGTGAGGATGAGTCTTTGGTCTCTCCTTCTCTATATGTTTCCATCCACCTTATTCCATCAGGCCTTAGTCATGTCTTTTAAAGCGAAAGAAAGCAAAACCCTGTCCTCAGGGACCATAAGTCAAAGTTTAGCACCTGCTTCTCTCTGAATCACCCTCGACAAACAGTGTGTAACCGTTAAAGAATTCTGAAGACTGTTGGTTTATGCACCAATCAGCACTTTGTAGTTCTATAATTGGTTCATCTGCTTCTCCGCAGACTTTATTCTCCTCCTTTCACCCTGATCTTCAATGATCAGGACCCCACAGGACCACCACAGAGCAGATATGATGTGGGTGGTGTGTCGTGGATCAGTGTCTAAACACTGTGTCCACTCGCTGTCCACTCTATCAGACACTCCTACCGAGTGTCTCCACCTCGTAGATGTAAAGTCAGAGACAGAAGCTCATCTGTTTCTGCACAGTTTGTGTTGGTCGTCCTCTAGTCCTTCATCAGTGCTCACAGGACGCTGCCCGCAGGACGCTGACAGCTGGACATTTCTGGTCGGTGGACTGTTCTCGGTCCAGCAGTGACACTGAGGGGTTTAAACACTCCAGCAGCACTGCTGTGTCTGATCCACTCGTACCAGCAACACACACTAACACACCACCACCACGTCAGTGTGACTGCAGTGCTGAGAAGGACTTTACTCCGATCTAAGAATTCTGAACGCGCTGTTTACATAACAATCAGATTAAGATCAGATTCCTCTCGCAGTGTAAACAGGCTGCACTCTGTCAGAAATGTTGTTCTGATTGTACCGTGATGTCTCCTCAGCTCTGCTGGAGACGATTCCCTTCCCCAGTCGTTGGTAGGCTTGGAAATGAAAAACACATTTCAACACTTTAAAGGGACGTTAAAGGACTTTCAGCGTTTAAGGCCGACTGTGTAACTGAACACGGCATGAGGCTTTTACCCAATCCAGGACAATACCCTGAGAACCTTCAGTACGCAAACTGACCATTTATGGCACTTTACTATATAGAACGGCCCACCCCGGCCCACCCCGGCCCACCCCGGCCCACCCCAGCGAGAGGCAGAGTGCTGAGTAAAGCAATATCAGCTTTATCTGCAGATGGATTTTCATGCAATTTGGGGTCAAGTCGTGATGTCAGCATGTCTTCAGAATTTCTGGAAAATATTAAGGTATTAATGGTGAATTTTCCTCCACAGACTGGACGTTTAGGGTGGAGCTTATTTGGACGTTTAATGATGCGGTTTTGTAACATCTCTTTAAAATGATTGGATCAGATCGGTTTAGGCGGAGATGATAAAAGGGCTGAAAGGCTCTGGAGTTCTGAGGAGGCCGTAAATCCCCATAAATCCCGACCTCGTGTTTAGTCTGTCCTGAACCGCGGCCTCATTAATGAACGATGTGAGCTGAAGTCAAACTGGTCAGCCAGACTGGATACCTCATCTCCCTAAAGGCTGAAGAGCTCCCCCAGTACACTCCATGATGAGTACCAGTGGAGGTCTCTCTCTTTTTTTTTCTCTCGCTCTCTCTCTGTCTCTCTCACTCACTTTCACTGTCTCTCACTCTCTTGCTTTGTCTCTCTCTCTCTCTCTCTTACTCTTGCGCTCTCTCTCTCTGTCTGTCTCTCTCTCACTGTCTCTTTTTGTGTCTCTGTATCTCTGTCTCTCTGTGTCTATCGCTGTCTCTGTCTCTCTTTCGCTGTCTGTGTGTGTCTCTCTGTCTCTATCTCACTGTCTCTGTGTCTTTCTGTCTCTCTCTCTCTGTGTCTCTCTCTCTCGCTGTCTCTTTGTGTCTCTCTGTCTCTATCTCGCTGTCTTTCTCTCTCTGTCTCTGTCTCTCTCTCTTGCTCTCTCTGTGTCTTTCTGTCTCTGATGGTGTAGTGACAGCGGGACGTCTCAGTGATGGTTCTGAAGTGTGAGTGATGGTTGTGAGAGTTGTGAGTTTTTTTGGGATGGGGAAACGTCTGCTTGTGGACGTTCGGGATTCAGATGTGTTTCACATTTTCATTAATAAAGCTGCTTTTCTTAATGTCGGCTACGAGAGAGATTTATACTCCTCAGCGAATGGGAGACGACTCTTGTCCTAATAAAAGGGTTTTTGACTGGTTTTACTGGAAGCAGTAAATCATTAGTCATTTTTAACACAACTGTACTAAACTAATGTTTTCCTGATGCTGAAGCGTCGGAGGAGACCCGTCCTCTCGCAGAGTAATCAGAAGAAAATGTTGTTTTGTTTTTTTATTTCCTCGTGAAACCAATTGAAAATCCAAATTGCTTTTCCATTCGCTTCCATCTTCGGTTCTGCAGAATTCTGGATGTCTGTGGATGGATGTTCAGTGATAGCTTGCTTTCACACTGCTCCAAACATCTCTACTACATCTGGTCACCATCACCTGTGTGATTTTGTTTCTCCTTTACTGGTCATTGATTGGTTTGGACCACATCATTAGCGGACATCTGCATTTCGGCATCTTCCAGCAGAATCCAGCTTCCATGGGGTCCATGGGGTCTACAGCGCCCATACTGGCACTCCTACCGAGTGTCTCCACCTTGTAGATTTAAAGTCAGAGACAGAAGCTCATCTGTTTCTGCACAGTTTGTGTTGGTCGTCCTCTAGTCCTTCATCAGTGCTCACAGGACACTGCCCACAGGACACTGTCGGCTGGACGTTTCTGGTCGGTGGACTGTTCTCGGTCCAGCAGTGACACTGAGGGGTTTAAACACTCCAGCAGCACTGCTGTGTCTGATCCACTCGTACCAGCAACACACACTAACACACCACCACCATGTCAGTGTGACTGCAGGGCTGAGAATGACCCACCACCCACATCATATCTGCTCCGTGGTGGTCCTGTGGGTTCTATATATACACACACCAACCGCCTCACAGGTGGGTTTGATGGAGGAGGTGGAGGAATGATGGAGCTCCGTCCAGTACGTTTGGGAACGAAGGAACGTTCCAGACAGTAGAGCCACTCCAACAGCAGAAACAGTGAATGAGCAGGCGTCCCAATACTTTTGTCCACACGGTGCTGTTTATAGTGATATATGGCTCAGTCGGAGCGTTCTTCGGGACTTCGGCTCCGACCCTCCGAGTATTAAAGAGCAAACTTCTCCACGGCAGTCGATATATTAAAAGTGGAGCCGGTTCTAACATGACGACGTTCATTAGGACTAAGTGAGGCCGCAGCGGTCCTCTCCTCCGACGGGACGTTTTGTTACCTCGTAAAGCCGTGCGTCCGGCGTAACAAATGACAGTGCTTGTTATCGTCCTGTCACACAGGGGCCCTGTCCACTCGTTCCCCCTCAGAGCAGGAAAGCTGGACCAGCTCCCAGCTGACAGTCATTATACAGTCCTCCTAGTTCTCCCCAGGCGTTGCGCGACATCCAATCCCCCCCCACCTTTCTCCACCCCATGCGTCCCCCAGACGCTCTCCCCTGGCAGTGGTGCTCGGTCACTGGCCAGAGCGCAGTCAGGCTCGGGTTATGCGCCCGGCCGACCACAGACGGCGAGATCTGGACGGTCAGCGCCCCCCGGCTGTCGGCCCGAACCCACGCGTAAGCGTGTGGGCTTGCAGCGGGGGCGTCTCCGTCTGGACGGACTCGAGGAAACAGCCCCCTGTATCACTTTCAGGCCAGCGCTGCACAGGCGGATTAATCTAAGCCAGATGCGGGCCAGCTGCACCACACACACACACACACACACACACACACACACACACACACACACACACACACACACACTCTCTCTCACAGGCAAGCCTTCACTTCACACTCGCTCTCTCATTCACACACGCAGAGCCCACTAAGGTCACACCGATGAGGACCTCGGTTAATTCCTTTAGAAGGGGTCCCGCGTCTCCGGGCCGGGAGACGGAGAGGAGACAATTAGGTTGCCTTTTGTTCTGCTTTGAAACGGCTCTGACTCCGACTTTTCCATTGTTAAAGTGCTCTTTAACCCCTGTTCTCCTCTTTTATGGCATGTTTTCTCTCGGGTCCATTTACGCTGCGCTGAGCATATAAACAGGCTGGAACACAAAGGAGCAGAGCAGGGTTCTCGGTGACTTTAGTTCTTCCACTGTAATAACCGCGTTTCGGTCACACCAGTCCGTCCAAACGTGGGGCAGCGACAGGGTCAGAAGTTGATCAGAGTCATTTAGTCAATTACAGACCTCCGAGCCTCAGGGTGGGCCGCCGAGGGACAGCAGTGTCCAAATTCAGCCCCGTGTCCACAGTACCGGGCTGAAGAGTGAGACCACCAATCTGATTTTTCAGGGCGGTGTGAACGGATCAGATTTGGGCCTCTTTCAAATGCGGTTCTAGATCAGATTTGTGTGTATGGGACATGAATGTGAGACCCCCTCCTGAAGGTGTGTGAGTGGTGGGATTGGTAACTGGGTTAAATGCGTCGCGGGTGTTTGGTCTTATTTAGATATAATCCTGATACTCAAGGGGGACAATCATTTTTGAACACTATATGTCCAAATGTCTGTGGACAACCTGTCCTGCTAATGCATTCAGGTACTTCAAGTGACTCCGATCTGAATTTTTTTCCCCTGAAAGTGAATCAGATCTGATTTTTTTCCCTGAAAGTGAATCAGATCTGTTTTTTTTTTTTCCCTGAAAGTGACTCAGATCTGATTCTTTCCCTGAAAGTGACTCAGATCTGATTCTTTCCCTGAAAGTGAATCAGATCTGATGTTTTTCCCCTGAAAGTGACTCAGATCTGATTCTTTCACTGAAAGTGACTCAGATCGGATTCTCTACATGATCATTCACAGCTCTTCTTTTCACTTTAATGTGACGGTGTGGTCATATGAAATCCAGTCCCTTTCATATGTGATCCTACATCAGATACGTCGTATTTGTGCGACTGGTCAGATTAGAGTTCAGGTGTCTTCGCAGCCTTCAGACTTCCTGACGCGGTGTGAGTGGGATTAGAACCAAGATTAGAATCTGGTTTAAATGGGTTGTGGGCGTTTGGCCTTGTCAGATATAATCCCGAAGATGGATGGCGTGATCAGGTGTAAACGGGGTCTGTGATTGGTAGACTTTCTCTGTCTCTCGAGATCTCGAGGCCTTTATGCATTCGGGGTGAAAAACATTCCGATTTGCTGGGAATGTGCTCCGTATAGTTCTGTTTCGCTCGTAGGGAAAGGCTTCCACAACTTCACAGAGACGAGGAGCCTCATTTGCATATTACGGAGACGGAGCGCTTCGTTGAGTTTGGTAGAACACGTCAGTCTGAAGCTCCTCAAGCAGCGTAAGCTGAACTGAAGTGGCGAATATGAAAAACGCTCGCTTTTCTTTCGGAGCGTTTAAGTCTTTCATTTTCTAATATCCTTTATTCAGGATGCGTGGTTTTGGATAGTATTCCATGGTCATTTTCCAATTTCTGATTTTTCCACCAGTCTGTTTGTGGTAGCTGTTAACAGTGTTCCTAATGGGCCGCGTGCTGCTGCCACTCACGACAAACCCACACACACACACGGACAAACGCGGTGCGCAACACGTCGGCACACATCCCCCCAACAGGCGCGTCACTCCGCTTGGACGGGCCGAGTGGAAAGTGGAGCGGCGGCCGAATTCCACAGTGGGGTAAAGATTACTTGGATTATAAATGATCCCATTAGAGGGAAATGCAAACCTACAGTTGCGGAGAAGAGACGCGGTCTGCTGCGTCTGCACATGGCTCGCCTCTCCGAGTGGGTACGCTATGGAACCGCTTCCATAAATCCCTTCGCTTAAGCAGCTTTGGTCTCTCAGCTGGTCCCCCCCGTCCCCCCTCAGCCTCCTGTAGAATATGCGACTGTAGGTTAGACGGACGCCGTCGCTGCCAAACTGTGGCACCACAACCCATCCAGAGCTGCAACTGGAAAAAACCCACAGGTCCCAGTTAGAATTCATAAATCACACCAACCGAACGCTGAAAACTCCAGTTCACAGAAGCTGGCAGGACTTCAGTGCTTCTCCTCACTTTTCTGATTCAAGCCTGAATCTGGACTGTAGAGCTGCACCAACCGTTATGAGCGTCGAAAAATTAATTATTGACACGAATAATTTGTGATTTTCAGTTTTGTTAGTGACTTTTATTTTGACATGCTCTGTTTATCCTTTTGTTATTTTGAGGTGCTTGGTTTTAGTTTGTGACCTGTTTATTTGTATATAGTGTCTTCATTTGATGTGGTCATTTTTATTCGTTAGTCTCTGGACTCTTATTTTGAAATTTGAACTCCGAGCAGCTGTGGTCCTGAGATCGTAACCCCGCCCCCTTCGCTCGTCTGCTGCAGACTGCGACTTTGCTGTGTTCAGTCGAAATGAACGGCGTGGTTTTGAGTGTATTGATAATATCTCACAACCCTTGTGTCAGTGAGGTCATCTGTGTTGGTCATTAGGACAGCAGGCGCGACTCGGACATCACAACCTCAGCTCCGTCGTTTCCCCGTTACAGCCCTGCTGTCGGGACCACTTGACGGAAGACCTGGAGGACGATGAGACCATGCAGTGTTGGTGTCTCTGGAACAGTGGGGAAAAGCATTTCCCTAACTAATAAATTATAATTCCATCTAAAATTGAGTTAAATCTAGAAAACCATATGTATTTACACTACATGGGCAAAAGTATTGGGACACCTGCTCATTCCCCTTTTCTTTGAAATCAAGGATGTTAGAGTTTCTCCTGCGTTAGTTGGAGTAATATAACTAGTGTCCAGAGAGGACTTTCTTCTAGATCCTGGAACATTGCTGTGAGGATTTGATTGCCTTCGTCCCACAAGAGACATGTCCGGAAATTGGATGATCACCCCACCTGACCTCCAACTGTACAGCTCAATGCTGGGGCGCTTTATACCCCTCTAGCCGATGCCAGGCATTGGCTGAACCAATATAGTCATGTTTGTTTATCTGCTCCAGAGAGTCCTATTCTATTGGCAGTACTTCTCTACAGGGACTAGACAAGCTGTGTGCATTTGCACATCTGTGTCAGCAATGGGAGCAACTTCAAGTAATCAGTGAATCCAGGTGTGAATCAGTGGGGAGCGGTTCACTGAACCATCAGCTGTGAGTGATATCGTTCAACAGTGGAAGCGTTTAAGAACCACAGCAGCTCAGCCGCCAAGTCCTAGACCTGAAGTTACAGAGCGGCGGTGCTGAGATGCGTAGTGCAGAGTTCAAACCTGCTGGTCGTGGGACCAACTCCATCTGAATGCCGATGGGTTTAGAATGGGATGACACAAAAACTCCTCCTCTGGGTGTCCCAATACTTTTGTCCAGTGTATCTATCTATGGTGGCCCCACTCTTCTTCTCTTTAGGGTTCCCATCTCCATTCTAGACAGGTGTGTACGTGTCTCACAGGTGCGTGGTTTCATCCCGTTCTCTGCCCCGTTCCTCGCCTTTCCTACCCAGCCCCGGAATAATTCCATAACATCCATAAATGTCCAAAATATCAAACACACTTCCCTAATAGACCTCTGTGCTTGTACAGAGACCAGAGGTCCAGACCGCGGAAACCTGCAGCCGATACGCCACATCCGTAACGCCGTGCCCACCCCCGCCGCCCCCGGTGCATATCCCTCAGTGTCAGCTGCTTAAAGCATTATCAGGGTCTGGATCCGATTCCTTCACTTTTCCAAATTCTCCCAGTACTTCCCTTTCCTCCGTGTGTTAATTCGCTGCACCAGTTCACTCTGACAGACTGTCTGAGCCGAACGCGGCTCTCAGTCCATCAATCACGTCCGACTTATCACTGGGCCGGGATTCCGAGGCAGTCTGGAAGCTGTCGGGAGAAGGATCCTGGGATCTCATTATCACCACTAAGCATCTCTGCCTCGGGAGTCAGATTAGTAAATAAGTTCCATGATGGTCTGATGGTTTGGGAACCAGAGCTGTGACTGGAATGTTGCTGGTTTGATTCCCTGAACTGGCAGGACATGACTGAAGTACCTTTGAACAAGGCATTTAACTCGCCAGCTCCCTGCTCCTCGGCCACCGCGGATAGGGCTGCCCACTGCTCCGGGCACGTGTGCTCACTGCCCCCTAGTGTGTGAATTCACTAGAGTGTGGCATCACTGTGTATGGATGGGTAAAATGCGGAGGACAAGTTCCCCTGCATGCAGCACAATGGGTCCATGAGCACCTTTCCTTTAGATCGCAGGTTCGAATCCCGATCTGTGCTGCTTGCCATCGGTAGCCGGAGTCTCTGAGAGCGAAATTGTCCGTTCTCTCTGGGTGGGTAGATGACTCGGGCATCTGTTCCTTGTTGTATTGAGTTCCCAGGTGGGGGCAATGGTACGGAACGGCCACTAGTGGGGTTGTGGAATTGGCACTTCCACATATCAGTGCTGCAGTTTGTTTCGAAATAGCACCAGAATTGAAACCCAACCCTACTAACTACTGGTCTTTGGTGATCTCCAGTGATCAGGACCAGCAATTTCCAAATTGTTCCTTTTTTCAAGGCTCTGGGCTGGACCAGCAGCACCCGGCACACACACACACATCCCTCGTGATAGATGAGGAAATGCAGCACTTCCAGACATGTTCCTTCTGATCCAACAACAATTTCCAGACTGTGCTCCCAGTACGGCATGGTGGTGGCAGGGAGACGGTGGTTTGTGATTTGACGTTTAAGAATTAAGAGAAATAGAACGTAGAGGGAAGCTGGACCTGAAGGAATATCACCTGCACTGCGGAGACGTTCTGATGGTGCACCTTCGTTTCTCTCGTGAGCGCTGAACTCGTGGTTAAGTGATGGATAAAGGTTGGATTTGGTTTGCGACTCACTGTGACTCAGTCTGGGCTGAATCACGCTTACGGACAGGGGGAACTATTTGTTACCATTCCTGTCCTCTTACTCTTCACTTTAAGACGAGATGCAGTGAGACGTCATTTGGAGTAGAGCTGAAATGAACACCCTCACTCTCGGTGTCTGGTGTATGTGATGTAATCAGCCCTAACATTATGACCACTGTCCATTCTGTCAGCTCCTCTGATCATAAGGGGTCTCTTTGTAGATCATCTGTTTCTCTGCAGACTTTATTCTCCTCCTTCCACCCTGATCTTCAATGATCAGGACCCCACAGGACCACCACAGACCTGGTACAAGTGGATCAGAGTGTTTTAAACACTGTGTCCACTCACTGTCCACTCTATTAGACACTCTAACCGAGTGTCTCCACCTTGTAGATGTCAGAGTCAGACACAGAAGCTCATCTGTTTCTGCACAGTTTGTGTTGGTCGTCCTCCAGTCCTTCATCAGTGCTCACAGGAATTGTTGGTGGACTGTTCTCGGTCCAGCAGTGACACTGAGCGGTTTAAACACTCCAGCAGCACCGCTGTGTCTGATCCACTCAGACTGATATAAACCTGACTGTGACTTGGTCAGGAAGCCCTCATTTAAGCCGTATTTCTCGTCTAGACGGCCTCAGGTTATGGTCCACACTCAGATAAGTGGCAGTGCCGAGTCATTTTCCCCCTGTGAGGTCACGTTGGTCACATTGGTGATGCAATCCTGACAAATGTGGAAAACAGACATTTCAGAAAACAGTGTGAATAGTGTGCAGTATACCAGCTCGCTCTGGCTGCTCGTGAACATTCACTATTTACACGAGTGGGAGAAATGGTCCCTGAGGTGAGATGGATGGTGGCTCGTTGGTCAGCCAAGAACTCGGACAGCCCTAAAGACCTGCTGATACGCTGAACCTTCCTGGTTGTAGAGGTCTACGTTCCTGTGGGCCGCAGCAACCTTAAGGAGGTTTCACACCTGTAAGTCCAAACCAAGGTTGGTCTTTTTGCCACATTCTTTTGGTCCACACCTGTGTGGACTACTTCACTTACTGTGCTGGACACTGATTGACAACAGACTGGTGTTGGATGCACAACATTCTACAAATCGACGTGGCCGTTTTGCCTTGTGCCAAAGTCTTGCCAGACAGTGAGTGACCCTTTGGATGACTGTCTTGTATACTTTACTAATGTTTTGGTGTAAAAATAACCCACAAAATTGGACTTGGGTTCTAAAGGTTAAGCATTCCGATGCGTTTTCCGTTCATTTTAACGGGATGTCTAAAGCTTGCTTTAGGGAACGTTTTCAAATGTGCTTTCTCTTCATATTTATTCTGATTTGAAATCTTGGCTTTTGAGTTCATAATCCAAAATGAGGTCTTCATCGTCCCAAATTCTACACCGCAGACCTTTCGCTGTCCCGTCAGCTGAGGAATTCCGCCCCTGCGAGAGAAAGGTCAGCGGCACGAAGGAGCGGAAAATGTGATCAGATTTCCCGGCGGCGGGCAGCAAACTGCGGATTTTCCTTCCCCAACCTCACAGCTGTTCTGACAGCAGCGCACCAGCTTATTTTTACCCCTCTTACCCCAAAGGCCGGGTGAGCGGAGGGAGTGGGCGTGTCGATTCACACAGTGCAGTCCAGAGGGGAAGTCTGAATTCGGCTCTTCTGCTCTATTTGTTTTGATTGGGGGAGGATTCTGAGGGCTCCTGAGCTGTCTTGATGGATGGGTCTGTCATTTGCTTTCCGCCACAGATCTCATGTGCCAATGTCTCGTCACTCTCACCCCGGTGTGGAGAGGGCCTGGCCTCTGCACTCTGAGCCACGAATCCTCAGATCCGAGGCCTGCTGCCAGATTATCACACGGCCTCGATCAGAGACAGCTTTACCTCTCAACAGCCTGTCTCATTACTCAGAAACAGACACTTACCACCCAGCTGACACCAGGCCGGCCTTCCTAATGACACTCTGGCGTCCTGCTGTCGTCTTTTACTGCGAGTAAGAGACCCAGAGCGGACAATGCAAATAGTAACTGTTTTGAGTCAAGAAAAATGATAAATGTGGGTCGTGTCCAAGGAGCACAACTTTGGGATCTACGAGAAATTTGATCATGAGTTGAGCACTGAGAGGGAGCGTGGTTTCATGAACAGGGGGACGTGTTAAGTATGGGAACTTCATGCAGCTTACAATGTCCTGAATTCCACAACAAAGACAGTCTTGGACACAAGTCCTAATGGGGTTGGAAAATGGTTCCATTACACATGTTGCTTTGGACAGTAGAAGGGTCAACATCCAATGCAGCATTTTTCAAGCGGTCTCCACAGTATCATCGGAGGAACGCACCGGGTCTCCAACTCTGATACAAAGGCCAACAGACGCCTGTGACCGACTGAGCACACTTCGGCCCTGCAAGAGTGACCATGGCTAATTTGTGGCTGCCAATGGAAAGTGGCATAACCTGCGATTCGATCCTGCGGTCCTTGTTAAACGGTGCTAGTGCATGAGACCGCTGAGCATTTGAAGCCCCAAGGACACGCCCAGGACCGGTTCTGAGCTCTGGGGGCGGAGCTCACTGTCGCTCATTTGCTTTCACACTAAAGAATTCCATTCCAAACGTAACCAGTGGAACTGCGGTAATAATTTAAAACATTGTTGTTTCCGTTTGTTATTATATGTATAATTATGATTGATGCTGCATATGTTTGGAAAAATGAAAAACACCTGAACATCTGAACGAGAAAAATGAGAACGTTAGTCTGACCCTGTTCTTCTGTGAGCAAGTAAGTTCAGTCAACATCTTATAAAAGTGCTGGAGGCCTGTTGCTTTGTTTTTTGTAGCTCTGGAGTCCATTTGACTTCCAGTGTGGCCAGTTTTCTAAGCTCACTGGGACGCCCCGGACCCATTTATGAGTGAACCCTGTGAAAACGTGGGGGGTCATGTTCGGTGTTGTGGCCGGAGTGTGCTGCGAGGACGAGGAGGCACGGTTTTAGCACTGGACCCTCTTCGTTTGATGTTCTCCTATAAAGACAGCGTTTCATGGGGGAGACGTCCTTCCAGAGAACTTGTAAAAAGCTTCAGTCTGGTGTTACCTCATTACCTCATCAGTCCTCCATGTTAACATACAGTGTCACGGGGTGTCGTCCTCCGTCTCCGGGTTGGAGATAAAGGGTTTCTGTGATGGGAAATTTGAAGACATTATTAAGGAACGAAGGCATCACTTCCTGTTGTAGAGGCCTCGTGGGATTTTCCTCATCAGTTTGAAGAAGATGATCTGGGTAATAACCAGTCTTGCTGATCAGCCTTCCAGGACCTGATCAGTGGGCTCTGCTCTGCAGTAAACACCCCTTCTTCGGGAATTGTACACAGTAAAGGATCCTTGTGATGTGACTGGCATTCCCGTTTTCATTTGACCTCCCGTAATGATGGAAAATCGGGATCAAGGCCACGTACTCTGTTAACCTGTGGGGGCAGAGCTTCTATCCAGATGAACATCAGATCTAGGTCATGTTAAAAAGCTAGTGTGAACAGCCCAAAAATTGGAAAATCGGAATTGGGCCATTAAGGCCATAATGGGAAAAGCCTGCATTTCCATGTGGCCGGAAAAGACTTCCAGGCATCAATGTCATGTGACCAGTGCACTGAATCTTCCCTTAAACAGCGACAGACACAGTCCTCTACCAGCGCTCAGTTCGTCTCACGCCCCAGGTCTCAGAATGGGGTGACGAGAGTGAGCGTTAAAGCACAGGCTTCCCCCACCTCACTCCCGCTCACGCAGATCATACCTGACTGACACTTCATAAAGACTCCGTCAGCCCGCGGAATTGAAAGCAGCTGAGCTGGACGTCTCCCCAGGATTGAGGTGGACTGCCATGTCCCTCTGCTGTGTCCTTGCAGGCTGTCCAGTTGGACTTGGAAAGGTCTCACAGACCCATAGCTTCAACATCTGTAGCTTCACTAGTGTGTCCCGCTGCCTGGTGTGTCGGGAGCTGGCGCCGGCTCAGACCGAGATGCTGGAAATAAAAGGATATTTAAGGCGGCAGCTCGGTGAACGAGTGCCGTTACGGATAACCATAAAACCAAATGCAAAGTCTGCAGGTCAGCACGACAGCGTCCACTATATTCAAACGTTTGTGGACACCCCTTCTAATTCAGCATTCAGCTACTGTAAGCTGCGTCCATTGCTGACATAGATGTGCAAATGCACACACAGCTTTCCCTGTAGATAAGTACTGCCGATGGAATAGAACCAACTGGAGATAAACCTATTTTTCATATTCAGACCGTGGTTATGCCCATTTATTGTACGATAAGTAAATAAAATAATTATTGTGACGGGCGTAACCGTCGCTAATGCCAGGAGTTGGCTCAAGGGTATGAAGTAGGGCTTTGCAATATTACTCTTTCCAGCGTCACCCTTACATTCAAGTTGGGCATTTTTCTTTTTTAGTTCTTTTTGATTTGCATGATCCTTATTTTAGAGTTTGAACATTTGACACTTCTCTGGGTTTTTGTCCAGTTGTGTGTGGAGCTGGCCAGTATATCAATATATATCATGATGGGGGGTTCTAGAGGGACGATGCTCTTGCTTAGATTATGTCGTAGAAACATCGTATTTAAAGGTTATTATTTAAATATTCAGCCTGTTGTGTTTCTGCTGTTACAGGTAAAACAAGAATCTGGCAATACGATGCATTTCACTGTACAGGGGTCAGACAGCCAGCATGCTTGAAGGAAAGCGCTGATGCAGTGGCTGACAGACGCCTGTGCCGACCAGCATGGCATTGAGTGCGAGTGTGAGAACAGGCCAATTCCCTCCCTCTAACTCCGGCTGCCAGTGGCGAGCAGTAAGATCTGGGATTGGAACTCGTGATCCTCACATCACAGTAGTAGTGCTTTAGACCGCCGAGCACATTTAGGCCATTTGGCTGATACAGAGCAACGTGTGGAAGATCTTCTCTGTTCACACATTTGAAGAGTTTCTCAAGCTTAGATGCTTCCAAATGTCAGAATGGGCCTCGATGAGAATTACAGTGTAATTCTAAGCCTGTGAGGAGATGGATATCAGATCAGATGTCCCACATATTTTAGGATATTTTCTGCACTTGGTTGTGTGATTGTGGTTGAAATGCATTTGTGTATCGTTCTTCACAACAGATGTCACAGAGCAGCTCTACAGAAATCAAAAAATAAAAGGTGAACAACACCGGAACAAAGGATAAGAAATAGACCCCCTATTATTGCACATATTCCTGTTGTGGTGGTCTGGTAACTGCTCCTTCCCATCCTCTGTCCTCCTGTTACCCCTCCTCCCCCAGAGAGGAGTTGAGGGACGTGAGGGACAAGAGGTTTTTTTTCTATTGGTCCTGCACTTGGGAATATGATTCTAGACCTGGTTTCTGATTGGACCCAAAAGGACCTTTGTTCTTCAAGAAACACCATCTAGGGTTTTAGGCCAGACTTCAGAAGCTTTACCATCACTGGTGAACCTCAACAACAGGAAAGAGGGGTTTCAGGTCTGGCTGGACTCTGAGAGGGTGTCGCTGATGGATGGGATGAGGTTTATAATGAAGAAAGTGTGGAGCGAAGAGGAAACCATTCCTGATCCAAAGCATCCCACCTTGTCGTGGAAACAAGCTGGAGTCACTTCCAAAGAAACCAACCTACTGCTGACTACCGACCGAACTTTCCGGCCTCCAGCCCTGAACTGAGATACTAACTGGGTGATGACCACAGATGACCACAGATGACCACAGATGACCACAGTGAACAGTGAATTTTACTTCACTGAACTGATGAGAGCGAAACATGATGGGCTTTTTAAACACTGCAGAACCAAGAACTAAAAATGACCAGATATTTAACAACAACTGAGATTAATACTGACCCTTATTCCTATCAGCTCCTCTGATCACACAGGAGCTCTTTGTGGTTCCATAATTCCAGACTGTAGATCATCTGTTTCTCTGCAGACTTTATTCTCCTCCTTTCACCCTGATCTTCAATGATCAGGACCCCACAGGACCACCACAGAGCAGATATGATGTGGGTGGTGGGTCACGAGTGTTTAAACCCCTCAGTGTCACTGCTGGACCGAGAACAATTCTAGTGCATCTCTGAAGTTCATGTGTTCATAGTTTCATACAAAATGACTCTTAACTCATGAAAATCCAGAATCTTGAATCATATGAATATTTAATTTTAGCTTCGACAAAGTGACTAATCAGACGGTATCGAACGTAAAATAGAAGAGAGCTTGAAATAAATCACTTTAATTGTAAGGAATGTAAGACACGGCAGTGCATTTCTTTATTCTAATGAATTAAAATAATAGAATTAACAGAATAAAAAATAAAAACGTGTTGACATAATATTAATAATATAATAATTACATGTATTTAAAAAGGGTTTTCACTTTTGTGTAGATAGATGGTGTAAAGTGTTTCCTGCCGGTCAAAGTCAACTCGTCCTATCCCGTCTCGGGCTTCCGAAGGTTTTTTTGAAGGTCAAGTTTCGGAACTGTTCCTCCCAGGAAACATCACGTTAATGAGTGCTTCTGTTTCCTGACTTGGCACCTTTGACTTCATGTTGGCGAAGGTACCATCTTTACCAGACAATACAAGCACTTGAACAATCCTGAGGGTGGCACCGCTCTCATGGTGCCATGCGAGACATTAGTCATGTCTAATAACACTCCGGAATGAAGGTGGGAGTTCCGTCCCGATCCAGCCAGAGCGGTGGAAGTGCTGGCTCCCACCAATCAGGTGCTGTTTATGCCGGTCTCCAGCCAATGGGATCAGACTTCGTTTGCACTCAGACAGTCCGGTCAGCGGTAGCGCTCAGCTTTGAAGACGAGTAGGGGGTGGGCCGGCGTTCCAGCTGCTTGCGGCTGTGGGAGAAAGCGTGACACGGCTGCCCACCCCTCCTAATTGGATATGGTAGGAGTGTTTTTATTGAAATAACTCACAGGTGCAGGCCTCACTTAAAAGTGCTGCTTGCGACCTCTGAGAACTTTCAGCTGTCTGGTGTAAAGAGTGTCTGTGTTCTGGTCTGAGTGTGAGAGTGTGTGTGAGAGTGTGCGAGAGTGTGAGAGTGCGCCTTATTTCTCAGACAAAGGAATCTCTCTGTTTGGTTTACGAGTTGCTCTGGCTGTACCGCCGTTCAGCCGTCCTGTAAGCGGGTGGGTGGAATAAGGAGCTCATGGGAGGACGGAGGGGAGGTGAAGAAGGGTGTAACCTACCTTTAAGGGAACATCTAACCATGTTTCAATACAGGTACACCAACGTGTCCCGTCACTGCGTATTAAAGACATAGTAGACGTTATATCCAGACCCCGAAGGACCACCAGAGTGGTGCGTTAGTGTGTGTGCTGTGCTGGAACAGCAGTGCTGCTGGTGTGTTTAAACCCCTCAGTGTCACTGCTGGACCAAGAACAGTCCACCAACCAGAAATGTCCAGCCGACAGCGTCCTGTGAAATCAGTCAGGCAGTAATCAGATTTCTGCTTTGAAGCCGTGGTCTGGTGGTCCTTGAGCGAGACACTGAACTCCCCCAGCTGCTCCCCGGACGCTGAGGATAGGGCTGCCCACCGCTCCGGGCACATGTGCCCAACTCCGTGTTGGGGTTCTTATTAGAACCACAGTTAGAGCCAAAGTGGCTTAAAGTGAGTTTAATCGGTACTTAGTGGAATAAAAGTTGGAGTGTAAGAAGGTGTGATGAAGGTGAAGAGAAATTAGACGTACTTTGTGAATGAGGTGGGTTTCAGTGACTAAGGAGAGATGAAGGGCCTGATGGCTCCCCTCAGAACGGGAAGATGATTCTGGAATCTGACCTGTAGCTCTGGACTGAAACAGTGGACACTGAATGTAACGCTCCCTCTCCTCCTCTTCTCTCACTCTGCTCACAGGATATTCGCAACACGGTGGGCAACATTCCAATGGAATGGTACAAAGACTATCCCCACATCGGCTATGACCTGGACGGCAAGAAAATCTTCAAGCCAATAAGGAACAAGGACGAGCTCGACGAGTTCCTGGACAAGATGGAGAACCCTGACTACTGGTGAGATCAGACTGCAGAGCTTCATTCTAAGCCCTGTATCATTTAGCATTTCCCAACTGTCTGGATCACTGGTTATTACTGGTGAACTGGCCGTTACACTCACTGTCCATCCTATCAGCTCCTCTGACCAATCAGGAGCTCTTTGTGGTTCTATAATTCAGACTGTAGTTCATCTGTTTCTCTGCAGACTTTATTCTCCTCATCTTCAATGATCAGGACCCCACAGGACCACCACAGAGCAGCTATTATGTGGGTGGTGGGTCATTCTCAGAAATAGCAGTGCTGCTGGAGTGCTTAAACCATGTGTCCACTCACTGTCCACTCTATCAGACACTCCTACCGAGTGTCTCCACCTTGTAGATGTAAAGTTCATCTGTTTCTGTTTGTGTTGGTCGTCCTCTAGTCCTTCATCAGTGGTCACAGGACGCTGCTCACAGGACGCTGTCGGCTGGACATTGCTGGTTGGTGGACTGTTCTCGGTCCACCAGTGACACTGAGGGGTTTAAATATATAATACCTGCTCTGTAAAGTTCTAGCTATTTATCTGTGGTGGTCCTTGTTTCTACTAAACTATGTACTCTTTACTGTCATCAGTGCAGGTCCACTTATTTTCTTCCTCTCCTCTGCTAGGCGCACTGTCCACGACAAGATGACCAGCACAGACGTCCGTCTGTCGGACGAGCAGGTGGACCTGGTGCACCGTCTCCAGCAGGGCAAGTTCGGTGATGTAAACTTCAATGAATATGAGGTAAATGTCCAAGTCTAGTCTCCCGTCCAGACTCCCAGCAGTGGTGCTGAGTGTGCAGGGTGTTTACACTCGCGCAGTTAGTCTCGTTTAGGGGGAACCGTGTCACCATGTCTGTATTCGTGCTCTAATGTCAGAATGTCGTCATGCTCGTTAGTGGGCTGCAAGAGCGCCCTTTATTAACGCCGGTGCTAATTGTCCATCAGCTTCTGCTGCAGGGACGGTGAGTCACGTTACGCTGGAGGTGGCGTG
Organism: Acestrorhynchus altus; assembly: GCA_034509495.1. Classification (NCBI taxonomy): domain Eukaryota; kingdom Metazoa; phylum Chordata; class Actinopteri; order Characiformes; family Acestrorhynchidae; genus Acestrorhynchus; species Acestrorhynchus altus. Next base: position 38,541,299 of record CM067505.1, on the reverse strand, counting down.
TAATCGGTACGAACAGCAACCTCAGACACACTTTAAAGGGGATTACGGGCCGTGTCTGAAAAAGCCACCTGTCATCTGGGACGTGGAGTGGCGTCAAAGCCGTGTTGTGTCTGAAGACGATGGCCCAGATGTTCTCGTTTACGATTTTACTCCCGTCTGCTCTTAATTCTATGCGAGTGTTTAGCACTGAGCGCAACAATAACAGTTGGTACAACGTGTGGCCAGTGTGGTGTTTCCCTCCTGTTGAGATCATATGTGGGAATCAGCTAAATTGCACGCCTTGAATCCACGGTCACGTCACTCTCTTTATAAGCGATTTGTGGTCTCGGGTGGCGCAACTGTCTAACCGTTAACACAAGGGTTTTCCATCCACTGAGTTTATGTCCATCTCTAACACCTGAAGTTGGAGATGTTTGAATATCAGCCTCCAGCCCATCCAGGAAGTTCAACTGCTGTTACGCTCGAAACAAACCCTCCCACCACCCTCTGCTCCACACAGCGTCCAGCTGGTTTCAAGATGTCTGCTGGACGTCCTCAGGGTGGCATGGGGATTTCAACCTTCGTTAGGTGGGCACTGCTCGTCCTGCCTGCCATCACCGAGCTGCAAACAAAGCAGCCATGAAAAGATCACAAAGTGTTGTAAAGTCTGCTCGTTTCAGTGCCGCTTCTAATCACGTTCCTCTACGCTTTATGGATATGACCTACAGGTTCTACCTCAATTACACCGCGTTCCAAATCACTATGCAAATGACATTGTTCTCTGATTTTCCTAAACGCTCTATGCAAATGACCGTTTTCAAGTCATCAACCGTTAGAGTATAAATCAGGCCTCTCACCCTCATGGGTCTTCTGCTTGAGGACACCCCAAAAGTTCTCAGTAGGGTTGAGGTCAGGGGTGGCCACAGCATGAGGTTCTCTCCGTTTATGCCCATGGCAGCCAATGACGGAGGTATCCTCTGCAGCACGTGATGGAGCATCGTCATGCACGAAGATGATTTTGCTACGGAAGGCACGGTTCTTCTTTTTGTACCAAAATTGATCAGTCAGACACCTTCAGGAACTCTGAAGGGGCGTACCAACGCTCTCCTGATGATTGGGACACAGTGGCCATCCACCATCCATGCACAACTCCATCCATCTGGACCATCTAGGGTTGCACGGCACTCATCAGTAAACAAGACTGTCTGAAAATGAGTCTTCATATACAGGAGTTGGACAATGAAACTGAAACACTGTCATTGTAGTGGGAGGTTTCATGTCTAAATTGGAGCAGCCTGGTGTCCAATCTTCATTAAGTGCACCAGTAAGAGCAGAGTGTGAAGGTTCAATTAGCAGGTAAGAGCACAGTTTTACTCAAAATATTGCAATGAACACAACATTATGGGGGACAAACCGGAGTTCAAAAGAGGACAAACTGTTGGTGCCGGTCTTGCTGGCGGATCTGTGACCAAGACAGCAAGTCTTTGTGATGTATCAAGAGCCACAGTATCCAGGGTAACGTCAGCACCACCAAGGAGGACCAACCACATCCAACCGGATTAACTGTGGACGCAAGAGGAAGCTGTCTGAAAGGGATGTTGGGGTGTTAACCCGGATTGTATCCAAAAAATGTCCTTCACAAGACGAACTGACGCTGTATTGGCCACAAAAGGAGGCCCTAGTTCACCAAACTAATCAATTATTGTGGTCTAAAACCAGGTGTTTCAGTTTCATTGTCCAACCCCTGTATGTCTGGTCTGACTGCAAGCAGTTCTGCTATATGCTTCGGTTCAGGGTGGCTGAAAAATTGGGGGTTAAAAAAAAAAACACCCTACAGCTTTCAAACTCCAAGCCAGTGTCCTCATCCAACCAACCATCAACTGAAATAAGACCGGAAAGGGTTGTAGCGATGTTCCTACAGTCACTGCAGTTCTGTGAATACCATGCAAATCCAAAATTTGCTTTTAAACGGTTTAAGGTTTCCAAGTTTGGAGATTTGGGAATTCTTCAGATGATCAGTCTTCCTCCACTGTGTGAGCTCATCCGAGGCTGGTGTAACGACCCCTTGTGTTCAACCTGAAAAGATGTGAGAGAGATAAGATAGAACTTCATTGATCTCTTGGGAGGGTTCCCTCAGTGACATTAAGGCTGTGATGTTCTGGTAGCACCGTGTGATGATTGGAGACCGAACTAATGTGTGAGAATTGGCTCAATACAGAGTGAAAAACATTAAAACGAATACGATAACGACCATTAAAATACTGTAGCTGGAATTTCTGTCTCATTTCTTTCTCTCAATCTCTTTGCTTCCATTTCTCTCAGCCTGCAATCGACTTCTTCAGCCACGAAGTGATGATCCACCCGGTGACCAACAGGCCTGAACACAAGCGCAGCTTCATTCCCTCCCTCATCGAGAAGGAGAAGGTAAGGTCTCAGCGCAGTGTCTGATCTCCAGAGCTGTTTACTGCGTGGAGCTCAGCTGAGGGCAGACCACAAGTGTCCAGTTTCAGGGGGTGGGCTTCTAGCTGCCCGCATCTGTACCACATTAGTCGTAATGATTCCCACACTTTTTTCTCTTCTCGTTTAAGTGGAACGGGTTCTGAACCTCAGCTGTAATGAGCTTCTGAAATTGGAGGCTGAAAGAAATTGAGCCTGCAACCCTTTTCAACAAAAATACCTTCAGATTCAGTATTAAAAGTGCTTTAGACACTGTAGACAGGACATACGTACAATAGAATCATCTGTCCAAATATTTATGGACACCCCACCTAATGAATGCATCTAGTACCTGTAGAGAAGCACTGCTGATAGGACTCTGGAGCAGATCAACAACCATGAAACTGTTGGCACCATGCCTAATGTCAGGCGTAGGTGGAGGGGTGTAGAGACCCCCAGCATTGGAAGTTGGGGATGAGGTGGGGTGGTGAGCATCCAACGTTCAGAATCCAGTAGAGAGGAACATTACCCTTAATACTCAGCAGGTGTCCTAATACTTTTGCCCATATGGTGCATATTGGTTTGGAGGGTCCAGAGGACCCCCTGGCAACATGTCTGTTCATCTCTTTTCTCGTCTTGTGTCTCCAGGTTGGGAAGTTGGTTCACGCCATTAAAATGGGTTGGATCAAGCCCCGCAGGCCTAAGGAGACTGGACCCCAGTACTACGACCTGTGGGCGAAGGAAGACCCCAATGCCGTCCTTGGTCGCCACAAAATGCACGTACCTGCCCCAAAGATGAGGCTGCCAGGTCACGAGGAGTCCTACAATCCCCCTCCAGAGTACCTGCTCACGGAGGAAGAGGTTAACCTTCTTTGTGCTTGTAGTCTTAGTCTGTAATTCCGTGCCGAGGTTTTGCAGAAGCTCTCGTTCCCTCGCTGAGGTTCTCGGAATTTGCATGAAGCTGATTTGCTTGTTGTTTGCATGCAAAGCATAAGTGCGTAGAACAGGTGCGTCGTCAGCAGCGTTGAGCTCGTTTTGTTCGGCCCACTTTAATTCGGACCTAAACTCGTCCGTCGGTAGACAGTCGTAGATTAATGTAGACGCCCTTTGTCTGACGTACCGTCCAAAAAGTGGTCTTCTCAGATGATGATTGACGTGCAGTGTGAGAAGCGAACCGAATTGCGGTAAATGGCCCAAACGTAGCAAGTGAGCAGTCAGACAGTTGGACAAATTTGTAAACATCATGACCACTTTATTCGAAAGCGATTAATGTCGGTGAGGAATCGTATTGTATGGGCAACGATGGAGGAGCTTTGGCAACATCGTTCATGCCTGTGTGATCATTCGTCAACCTTCTACCATGAGACAGGCGTGGAAATCGTTGGTTTGTACAAGGTTAAGGGCGGTTTCGTGTGCAGTGTGAGCGTCTGTCGCAGCATATCGGTGGAACTGACTGCCTTCGTATGTTATGAGCAGATAAATCGCAGGCTTTGTCCGTACGCGGCGAACGAATCGGTCGTGCAGCGAGTCACCGCCGACACAAGCTGACGAGAGCGTCTGCCTTCCTTCAGTTTTATTCGTTTATTAACTCTTTCAGTTTCCGAAAACTGAACGTACATTCGGGACACTTTCCTGTGATCTTGAAAGCCGATCCATATCCGATGCACAGCAGTACGACTTGATTAGAATTCAGGTGACTAATGTCCATCCAGCTCGACATTCCTCATGATGACCTCACGATGAAGGTCAGATCTTCGTTAAAGAGAGTGTGAACAGCCTAAAAGATCGGATTTGCTGTCAAAATCAGGTTTGGTCCACTTTAACTGCTGCGTAAACGTAACTCAAACATAACTCAAACGTAAGTCAAATGCAATCTGAATTTTCTTTCCCAGAGACTGGCATGGGAGCAGCAAGACCCCGAGGACCGGAAGCTGAGCTTCCTCCCCCAGAAGTACCCCTGTCTTCGCGCAGTGCCCTCCTTCTCGCGCTTCATCCACGAGCGGTTTGAGCGCTGCCTTGACCTCTACCTGTGTCCCCGGCAGCGCAAAATGAGGGTGGGTTACCAAGTTTCACCACCGTACTTCGAACACAACCATCGACCCAGGCAATCTTTGCATGTCCAGTGTAGCTCTTTGACTGTGGACAGGAGTTGGCATGGAGTGGACAGCAGCTAGACAGCGCTCTTCACAGCAGGAGCCGATGCTCTGTTTTGTGGCACATCCTAGACTGATATTTGTTGAAGTGCGTAGTGGATAACACCACCTCCTTCCCTGTGGCAGACTAGGGTTTGATTCCCGAGCCATGCAAGCACACCACTCATTTAGAGACACATGGTTCCACAGCTCCTCAGCTCCATTCCATAGAAGAATCACTTTAGGTTCTCTAAGGAGCCCTGTTCATAATGGAGCGGAGTGGGAAGAACCTCACAATGGAGTTCTTTAAGCCTTTGAAAGCTTCACCCACACACATCTCCATTATATGGTTCCTCAGAGAACCATAAGTGGATCTTCTGTGGTTTCACTCAAAAAACCTTATGCAGGACCTTTATTTAGACCAGTGTAAGTAAGTATCGTCAGTCTAAGCGGTAGATGAATCCGCTCCCGGATCTCAGAATTCCCGTTTCGGAGGATAAACTTGTTTTTTAATTTCGTTTCGTTTACTGACTCTATTCTGACTTTATGTTCCATCATTTGTAGCAATGAGCTGTTTTATTAATTTGCTCTTCATATAAAAGTTGCTGTTTTAATGCTTTCCTGTGTTTCGCGGCTTTCTGTGGAAAGTACTTTTGAGATTTTGTCATTAAAACGAAAAGCCGTCTATAAATGTAGCTTGTTAGTAATACGTTATACGTCCAAAAGTTTGTGGACACCCCTTCTGACGAGAGCATTCAGCTACCCTTTGCTGACACAGATGTGCAGATTAAGTAACATCAACCTGTTGGCACCGTATCTAATACCAGACATGGTCTCGAGGGGTATGAAGCCCCCCAGCATTGAGCTGTGGAGCAGTGGAACCGTGATCTGTGGAAGGCTGGAGCTCCATCCAGCAAGTTGAGGATGAGGTGTGGTGGTGATCATCACGAACCCTCTTCAACAAAAGCAGGATCAGCTCTTTTCAGTACCATTGGTTTCAGACTCAACAGGTGTCCCGATACTTTAGTCCCTGTAGAATATGTGTGTGTGTGTGTGTGTGTATGTTTCTGTTGTCTGATGGCGGTCTGTCCTCTCCCCCTCTCTCAGGTGAATGTGAATCCAGAGGACTTGATTCCTAAACTGCCCAAACCCAAAGACCTGCAGCCTTTCCCCACCACCCAGTCCCTGGTGAGAACATCAGTCCACTCATAAAGCAGCTCAGGGAGCTGATATCCAATCAGATTCTTCTCCTGCTTGGGTTGATCAGGTGTACGTAAACAGCTCTCGGTCTCTGTGTGGAGGGAGAGAGGGAGGGAGAGTGAGAGAGNTGTGTGTGTGTGTGTGTGTGTGTGTGTGTGTGTGTGTGTGTGTGTGTGTGTGTTGGTGGACAGTACGGACAGTGTGTGATGGATAGAGTTATCAGTGTAATCCATGTTAGCGTCCTCAGCTGCGCTGCAAACAGGGTGAGAGAGAGAACAAGCTCAACCGAAATGATGCTGTAATCCATAATCGGCCTGTATGCCTATCGATCGCCCGTAGAGAGAGAGAGAGAGTGAGAGAGTGAGAGAGTGAGAGAGAGTGAGAGAGTGAGAGAGAGTGAGTGAGTGAGAGAGAGTGAGTGAGTGAGTGAGTGAGTGGGACGGAGAGAGAGGAACAGATACAGAGAGAGAGAGAGAGAGAGAGAAGTACAGATACAGACAGAGAGAGAGAGAGAGAGGGGAACAGATAGACAGACAGAGAGAGAGAGAGAGGAACAGATAGACACAGAGAGAGAGAAAGAGAGGAACAGATAGACAGACAGAGAGAGA
>CM067505.1:38505708-38530089 GCA_034509495.1 Acestrorhynchus altus | reverse complement strand
TCTTATAGTATTAGTGTACTAACCTGATAAACACACACTATTAAGATTAGTATATAGTCTATATCTTATTATTTCGATGTGTGCACAATTGGGCCTTGGTTCTTCGGTTCCCAGCCCAGGAGCCAGGTCTGTGGATCGTTACCATTGCTAGGTTTGGTCTTTCTTTAGATATAAATGCTATAATTGAGAGTTTTTCTCAGTAGGATTGACCATCTGATTGCCATTAGCCCTGGGGACATAAAATATATGAAAGAACCGTGGTGGAATAGGAGTCGTTTTAATAACGCCGAGGCCGAGCCGGTTCCTCTGCGCTCCAGTGAAGGGAGTGGTGGGGCCAAAGCCACAGAAACCAAATGATATCCCTACAGTATGAAAATGTGGTCGCATTTGCTGGGCTGATTTGACTGAGGTGGCCTAGGTAACAATATCATCTCGTCTATTAGAAACAGAACCCTGGAGCTTACCCCTCGAATCCATCTCGCTTCCGGTTTGAGTGTTGGCTTGTTGGGACGTCGTACTGTAAATAAGGGACGTTCGACCTTCCAACGCGGGTCCGGGGCACGGAAGCAGGGACAGCTGTGAAGAAGGATGGATGGAGATAGATCGCGGTGGACACAGAGGGAGATTGCTGAAGGGGAGGTTGGGTTTAGGGTGGCGGGAGGAGAGGCTGGCAGCAATTTCGTGGCAATATCTGCTAAGCCGTCCATAACAAAGGACTCCATAAAGCCCATATGCAAAACCACTACAGTCGGCGCCGCGCTTTTGTCTCGCTGTAAAATATATTAAAGCCGTAATAAAACCTTCTTTCCCACAGTAAAATAACAGCAGTTGACAACCTCCCAGGCATTATAACCCCTCTCACCCCGAGCCCGAGCCCCCTCCTCCCATAAGCCCACATTTGTTTTCGTGTTTGTCTTAATTGATGTGATCTGTTGTGTGTGGTGCACTTTGTGTCTTCGTCTTCGGCCTCAGTGATCCCACACTCTGCCAACTTCGACTTTCAGCTTGACTTTTAGGAGCTGCAGCTGAAAGCAAATCGGAAAATCTGGGGGATCTTCTGCCAGTGGCAGTAAAAGCTCGGATTTGTTACGAAAAGGAGAAACTTGTTTCAGGAAACTTCGCTTGTGTCGTACCACCCAGCACTTTGAGAGAACTCGAGAACCCCCTGCCCCTCCACAAACGTTCTCCATCAGAAGTTTACCAGCTTTTAAACCGTCGGGTTCTTGTCGAAAGTCGCCGTTTGATAGCGCTGGCCAACGCGGTCCCTGTTGTTGTTGTTTATAGATGGTGGTGCATGTTCACAACCTTAAGAGCAGAGCCAAGAAAAGAGAGCTCCCGTATTTTCCTGAATTCCTGACTAACTATGTGGCCACAGACGGACGGGAAGCAGCCTTTTAACCCCTGCTTTTAGAGGTCGTTCGGAGCGGCTGGAGAATTGCTCGTCGTTTGCATCGAAGTTGTGTTTTAGGCTTCATACCTGAAGGTTCAGAACAAGGTTCTAATTCAGTGTCCCACTGGCATCACCAGTGTGGACCCTGTACTGGACATTGTGTTTGTAGATGGGGATGTCCTCTGAGTGTGTCGTCCGTCCGACAGCTCATCTTTTCCAGAAGAAGGTATAAAATAATTATAATAATCCATAACTGCCTTAAATTTCAGTGCTGGTTAAATGTCCCACAGAAATTGAAATTAAAATCTCCTGATCTGCTCAGTAACTGGTTTATTTCCACATTAAAATTTATAAACACTAAAGACATTCCTACAGAAAGTTCACTAAACATCTCCAAAGTTCTCCTCCTGGGAGTCTAGTGTTGTTATAGTCTCATCAACTCCTGCTTTGGTAAATCAGTTATTGCTGGTTGATGTTAAACCAGGGATGCTGCTGATGGAAATGAAGATTAGAAGAACTAAATCAAACAAATAACCAGCCGTGGTCTTCTGGTTATGGAACCAGCCTTGTGACTGGAAGGTCACCGGTTTGAATTCCTGGACTGGCAGGACATGAGCGAAGTGCCCTTGAGCAAGGCACTGAACTCCCCAGCTGCCGCCCAGGTGCCTTGGATGGAGCTACCCTTCCATAAACTGCTGCTTCAGGTCCTTCCACAACATTTCTTCTGGATTAAGGTCAGGACTTAGACTTAGTCATTCCTGAACTTTAAACTTTCTGTGTGCTTATGGTCGTTGTCTTGGTGCATGACCCACATTCAGCTCATTAATACATTGTTCCATGTTGGCAATCCATCCTGACCCAGATGCAGCAAATCAGGCCCAAACCATGATACTCCCACCACCATCTTTCAGATGGCAGAAGGTTTTCAGACTGCAGTGCAGCAATGTTCTTTATGGAGTGCAGCAGCTTCTCCATGTTCACCACTGTTGTTCAGCATTCTCCTGATGGTGAACATTAACATTGGCCAATGTGAGAAAGACCTTCAGTTGATTAGAAGTTCTCTTGGGTTCCTTTGTGAGCTGGTGGACTACTCCACACCGTGCTCTTGGTGTGATTTTTGGTGGAGCACTCCTGAGGAGGGTAATAATGGTCCTGAATCTCCTCCATTTGTACACAATCTGTCTGACTGTGGATCGGTGGAGTCCAAACCCTTTAGAGATGGTTTTGGAGCATCAACAGATCTTCCGCTGAGCTCCTCAGAACGTGTTGAGAAGATCAAACTTTTTCCACCTTCAGAGATCTCGCAGATCTGGAATGTTGGCTCATTTTTGTTTGAACTCATTCACGCAGTTGGTGGAGGTGTGAGTGTAGCTCATGCTGGAGTACGGATATTGAGAAGGTGCTCGAAGGCCACTGGTTTCCGAGCTCTGCCGACCGTGTTTGCGCCGCTGCCCAGCTGAATATAGGAGCGTCTATAAAGATGGAGGGAAAAAAAAAGAAAACACAACTACAAATTAGTGGGGCGGAGTCTGCAGATGCGAGGGGTCAGCAGCCGGCAGTTCTGAGGCCGAGCCTCCTTCAGCGACACACACAGGAAGCGCTTAGGCCTGTCAACCGTGCAGCCCAGTAAAACACACCACCACCACCATTCACCCGTTCACCGGCCGGCACCCGCCTGGAGGCTCTGACATGCGTGTGCTGAAATATCGGTGGTTTTGCGTCCTGCGTTTCCTTTTTCTGAGCATAATTTGCTGCATTTAGTGTCGGAAACCTCTGTAGCCACATACACGGTATGGACAAAAGTAACGGGACAGTGCTTATGCAGGAGTTTCTCCTGCTTTTTGGAATAACTGTCTCGACTGTCCAGGGAGGTGGTCCTGTGGGGTCCTGCTCATTGAAGATCTGGGTGAAAGGAGGAGAATAAAGTGTCAGAGAAACAGATGAACTACAGTCCGAATTATAGAACCACAAAGAGCTCCTGTGTGGTCAGAGGAGCTGATAGGATGAGGTGGTCATAATGTTATATATCTATAGTCTATATATTTAGACCCCCCACCCCCACCCCCCAAACATGTATGCACATGCACCCGGTCAGTGTCCACTGCGAGTGTGGTTGGCCGAGTCGGAGAGATTTACGCTGGAAACCACAGCTATGTGTGCCAGACGGACCTCTGGGCCGTGCTCTCCGGGGCCGTCCCTGCTTTGCTATATTCGTCAGCGTGGTGCTCACTACTTAAAAAGTGATTATGGTTTCAGAGATGTTACACTCCACCCTCCGGCCAGGCCTGCCCTCCCCTCCCCCCAGTGTGCTTTTCTGGAGCAACGCAGGCAGGTATGAAGTGTTCCTGTGGGTTGTTCTAGAAATGTCCTTGATTGGAGTCAAGATAACACTCCTACTACACCCTTCCAGGTGAAGTGAATAGCACTCTGGTTCCAGGTTCTCCACCCTCAGAGATGGTGGAGAGATCAGTCAGTTCTTGACGTTGATGTTGAAGCAGGAAAATGGACAAGTGTAAAAATCGGAGACACTTTGACAAGAAACAAACTGTGATGTTCTGGGCAACAGGGTCAGAGCATCTCCAGAACACCAGGCAGGTCTTGTGGGGTGACCTGGAGTGATCAGTACCTACCAAAACTGCTCCAAGGAAGGACAATCAGTGAACCAGTGACAGGGTCATAGGGCCCAAAGAGGACTCCAAAGGACTCCAAGGATCTGCAGAGGTCCTGTGGAGTCAGCTGTTTTTGCAGCATAAGGGGGACCTACGCTGATAAGTAGTTGTATGTTGTAGGAAGTCCAGTTTTGAATGGAGGCTGGAACCTGGTTGAGACATTTCTGGATGTGCCGTCAGGTCTCATGTTGGGTGGCTGCTGTCCTCTGTCCCGTCCTCTGTCCACAGGCTCAGTGGTGAGAGCCTAATTACAGCAGCAGGCTGCTGGAGAGAGATTGTCTCCAGTGGAGGTCGTGTGATGAGTTATCACGCAGCAGAGCCGTGGTGAGGGGAGTGATATAGGGCTAACAGAGAGCTTTTGTTGGGCCGGAACCCCTGGGTCTACAGGTCCTGTCAGGCTGCTGTGTTTGATGGGCTGCAGAGAGTCCGAAATCTTCAGCCCGCTTTCCCTCAGCTGATGGACCATAACCTGGCCAAAAACAACAGCAGGAGGCAGCCACACACACTTCACACACACTCCTGTAGATGGATAGATAAGAACCTGGAGAGTCACGGCATCGACAGCAGAACCGTCCAGATCTCATTCATAACCTTGAACAAGCTCAGCAGGATTCAGAACAACGTTGAAGGAAAACACTTTCACTAAGACCTTTATTTGTTTTCCATATTTAACCCATCCATGCTGTGATACACACACTAGGGGGCAGTGAGCACCAGCCCCGCCCCCTCTATGCCCCGCCCCTCTCTCAGCCTCACCCCTCTCTCTGATCAGTGAGAGTCTGTATGCAGGTTGAGGATCAGCCCCGCCCCCTCTCTCTGATCAGTCAGGGTCTGTGTGCAGGTTGATCATCAGCCCCGCCCCCTCTCTCTGATCAGTCAGAGTCTGTATGCAGGTTGATCATCAGCCCCGTGTCCAGTCGTTAGATTGATGTATTTTTTGATGATGTCATACGGGGTGACTGACTGTTACGGGGTTGATTGAGGGACATCAGAATCTAAATGAATCTAATCTTCAGATCCATCGTTTGAAGATGTCTGCAATATCTGCTGCTACTTGACCACAGTTTGTTTTTGACCTCTTGACCACAGGCTCAGACGACTGCACAGTGCGGTTCTGGGAGGTCAGCACGGCACGCTGCCTGAAGACGGTGGAAGTGGGCGGAGCTGTGAAGAGCGTTGCATGGAGTCCAAATCCCGCGGTGTGTCTGGTCGCCATCAGCTTGTAAGAGACGTTCATTTACTTCAGAATTAAACCTAAAGGTCCTGAATAAAACCTGCTTCTGATTTCATAAAGAACCTTGCAGCTGATGATGGAGCCGTGAGGAACCCTTTCACAGTTTTGGAACGGTTCCACATCAGTTCAAGGTTTCTCTGTAATCAGATGCAGCCTTCACATTTATATATGTTTATATTTATAAATATTGCTTGTAAAGTGAAATCGGTGACGAGCTCCTCTTTGCCAGCCAGCAGAGGTTCCGTCAGGTTCTATCCATGACTTTATGATTCTGTCTGTTATGTTTTCTGTAAAATAGACACAAAACACAGCAGCATTAAAACAGGAACATCTGCAGAACTCCACAAGCAGATCAAAATAAGAAACATATGTAGTCATGACAGGTTAGGACACTCCATGGACACTTTGACACACTAAGAGATGGACGTTTGATCTTCACTGTAACTACACTGAGAGATGGAGGTGAAATAAACAAACTCATACAACTGAAGAAACATCTCTAAAGCATTGTTTGTACAACGTAATTATTAGAAATGTAATTTTCTAGAGGAAACTTGGGCCACGCCCACATTTATTATGTCATAAGAGGAGGAGTCTGTATTATTTAAACCTCAGACATTAGTTTGGTTTGCTCTTGATTGTTGAAGTGAGTGGGATCATCATGACCAGCTCCAAAGAGCTCTCTGAGGTCTCCAGAAAGAAGGTTGGAGGTGCAGATCAGTCTGCACTTACATTTACAAGTGGAGAACATTTAGAACAACTGCCCACATGACCAGATCAGACCGACTGACAAGTTCAGCCCAAGAGCAGAACCACAAGATGAGTAAAGAAGATCCAACAATCCTAAAATGTTCATCACAGACCTACAGGTGTCTCTCACCACAGCTGATGTCAAAGTGCAGCTTCTACCATCAGAAAGAGACCAAACCAGTCTGATCTTCATGGAGGTGTTTAAGGAGGAAACTCTTAGTGTCAAACAAACATCAGGACTAGAGTAAGACTAAAGTTCTAGATCTAGACAAAGAATAGGACGTCTGGAACAATGTGCTTTGGATCTAGTTACTTGGGTACAGTGACACAGCATTTGAGCACCAGAACCTCATACCAACTGTGATGCATGGGGGTGGAACATGTCTATGGGTCCATACTTCATGAACTTCTGCTACGAGAAGAGATTTTTGTATGAGATCTAGAGATATGATAGTGTGTGTGTGTGTGTGTGTGTGTGTGTGTGTGTGTGTGTGTGTGTGTGTGTGTGTGTGTGTGTGTGTGTGTGTGTAGTGGAGAGACTGTGGTCCTGCTGAACCCTGGGCTGGGAGATCGGTTGATCTGCACTGCTACTGATCAGCTCATCTCCTCCTACGAGGAGCCAGAGGAGGCCATTGAGCAGCAGGTGCAGTGGACCGTTGCTGAGGGCAGTGACCATGAACAGGGCCAGAGGCTCGTTCTCAAACACCCCAAGGTACAAAACACACACAAATACAGTATACAGGTTCTTGAAATGGTTCTTTAGGTGACGCCGTAGAAGAACCACTTTTGGTCATATAAACGTTCGTCATATATGTACGTGGATAAAGCAGGGGACAGAAATTTTACATTGATATGCCATAATATTATGACCACCACATTGTTTCTCCTCTCACTGTCCATCCTATCAGCTCCTCTGATCACACAGGAGCTCTTTGTGGTTCTATAAATCCAGACTGTAATTCATCTGTTTCTCTGCAGACTTTATTCTCCTCCTTTCACCCTGATCTTCAATGATCAGGACCCCACAGGACCACCACAGAGCAGATATGATGTGGGTGGTGGGTCATTCTCAGCACTGCAGTCACACTGACGTGGTGGTGGTGTGTTAGTGTGTGTTGCTGGTACGAGTGGATCAGACACTGTTTAAACACTGCGTCCACTCACTGTCCACTCTATCAGACACTCCTACCGAGTGTCTCCACCTTGAAGATGAAAAGTCAGAGACAGAAGCTCATCTGTACACAGTTTGTGTTGGTCGTCCTCTAGTCCTTCATCAGTGCCCACAGGACGCTGTCGGCTGGACATTTCTGGTTGGTGGACTGTTCTTGGTCCAGCAGTGACACTGAGGGGTTTAAACACTCCAGCAGCACTGCTGTGTCTGATACACTCGTACCAGCAACACACACTAACACACCACCACCATGTCAGTGTGACTGCAGTGCTGAGAATGACCCACCACCCACATCATATCTGCTCTGTGGTGGTCCTGTGGGGTCCTGATCATTGAAGATCAGGGTGAAAGGAGGAGAATAAAGGATGTGTATATGAATTTGCTTCTGTTTGATTGTAAAAACACGGAGATCATCATAATGTTATGCCTAATCAGTAGTTCATGTGCAACGCTGACAGCACACCTGACCAAACGGTCACTGGATGTGACGTCCTGCAGTTCACACAGAGCTGTGAACCATTATGAAATTTCTGTTCCCTCCCCTTCTCTTCCCAGTGGAACTTCCGTGCCTCACGTGAGCGACGGCCAGGAGGTTTTTAACTATTGGCAAAAGCCACAGAGTTGTGGTCGTCTTTTTCCTGAAATGGAAAGAAATATAAGCCGCCTCCAGTGTCCAATTAAAACTACTGGAAAAAGCAAAGCCAGCGCACCAGTTGGCAGACTGGTAGAGCCAAAGCCAGTATTAATAACAGCCATAAATTTCGTCTTGGGGTGTCTTTGAGGTTGTAATCGGATTAATGTCGGCGAGGATACTGCAGAATGACTTTCACCTTTGACTTCTGTGTCGTAACTCCACCCTCTACCACCCCCACCCAACCTCTCTCTCTCTCTCTTTCTCTCCACCAGCCTGTCAAACAGGTAACTTGGCACGGCAAAGGTGACTACCTGGCCTGCGTCATGCCCGATGTCAGCAGCTGTCTCCAGGTGGTGATCCACCAGGTCAGTAAGCGGCGCTCGCAGAACCCCTTCAGCAAGAACAAGGGGATGGTGCAGTGCGTCTCCTTCCACCCCATCCGGCCGTACTTCTTTGTGGCTACTCAACGACACGTTCGCGTCTACAACCTCATCAAGCAGGAGCTCACCAAGAAGCTCATGACCAACTGCAAGTGGGTCTCCAGCATGGCCATTCACCCAGGAGGTGGGTGTCCTCAGATACAGGAAAGCTGGAATGACCTTTGTAAGGTGTTACTTGGGTTTCCACACGAGAACTGTCCTTGTTCCTTAAGGACCTCAGTTGAAGTAAAGTAGACTGGTCTAATCCAAATTATGTTCCTTGTGAGGAACAATAGCAGGAAGTGGACATTCTGGTTCAGTTGGGTTTGTCTCTGAGTGTCCAGATTAGTACTCTTCAGTTGGGGTCCTGGAGATCAGCAGTAGACTGGTCCAGCCTCGTAGATGTTCCGTTTTAATCTCTGACGATTGTCCAGGTCCTGCCCTCTGGGAACTGGACAGTTTAGGTCTAGACACCATTCCAATTCCAGAATGCAGGAACTGTACAAAGTAGACGGGTCCAGTCCAGAAGGTGCTTCCTGTGAGTATCTAGACCAGGACTGTCAAGATAATGTAGACAGGTCCTGTCCTAAAAGTATCTCTTGTGAGTGTCTAGACACAGGACTATCTAATTTTCCTCCTGAAGGAACAAGATAATCCTCAGATACAGTTCCAATTCCAGAAGACAGGAATTGTACTGTCTGCAGCTTCAGGACATCAGCTGAATTCAAGTAAACTGGTCCAGTCCAAAGGGTGTTCCTTGGAACTGTCCAATTCTGGTCCTGCTGGACTGGAGCTGGAAATGCATTTGACTGGACAATCTTCAATTGCAATAAAGTAGACCGGACCAGTGCCAGAGATGTTCCTTGTGAATGTCAGGACCACAACTAGACAATACTTGTCCTGTTGGGTCAGGAACAGGACAGTCAAATGAGAAGGTTCCAATCCTGGATGACTGCGACTAGAAAGTCCTCAATTGGGATAAAGTGGACAGATCCTGTCTCTGAAGTGTCACTTATGAGTGTGTAAATGTAGGAACGTCCTGTTCTGCTGGGATCTGGTTGAAAGATGACCAGTGCCTGAAGTCTGTAAGGCTGTTAGCGGAAAGCTAAACTCTTAAAAATAAAGCTTCAGATGTTCTGGGAGAACCATGGTTGTAATAGAGAAGAACCGTTTAGTAGAAAAGTGGTTCTACTATGGTCTCCCTCAAAGGACCATTTGGAGCACCTTTATTTTTAAGAGTTTAAACAACTGTTTACCGGTTTGGCTCATTTCCCTGCGGTTCTGCTCTTGTTTCCCAGGTGACAACGTGATCTGTGGTAGCTACGACTGTCGTCTGGCCTGGTTTGATCTGGATCTCTCCACGAAGCCTTACAAAATGCTCCGGTGAGTCGGCTCAGACACAGCACGTGTATACAGAGTCCTCAGTGGTTAGTGTCCTGGGTCCTGTTGATCAGTGGATTGTGGGTTCTATACCCGTGTCCTATGTTATACGCTGCCACTGTTGGTCCCTTGAGCAAGACACCGGAACCAACTGGTCCATGGGCTCCAGGACTGACCATGAGCCCTGACCCTCTAAGTTAAGATATTTGAACATTATTATTATTATTTTTATTACATCACTCCACCTTATTTTCCGTCTTTGTCCAGGCACCACAAGAAGGCTCTGAGGGGTGTGGCCTACCACAAGCACTACCCCCTGTTCGCCTCAGGGTCAGACGATGGCAGTGTTATTGTCTGTCACGGGATGGTCTATAAGTGAGTACCGTCGTCTGTCCCTTGATCTCTATCTCTCTCTCTCTCACTTGTGCACATGCTGTCTTGGTCTCTCGCTCACGCTCACTGTCTGGGCCTCCTGTACACCCCTCCCTCTCCCCCCGAGGAGCTCTCCCCTCAGCCTGCCTCCCTCTTATCCCGTCTCTCTCTTACTCCACGTTTGGGCTTGGATCCAGTGTATCCGCAGGGCAGACACTCATCCAGCCAGTATGGTCAGGAATGCTCTTTGAGCAGCAGTAATGGTCCATGCATGGTCGAGGGCAACACAAATCTGGATCAAAAGCCTTCATCAGCTGGCCTTAATAGATCCCTTTATGCTCAGCCCGAGGATGTAATGTTATTTTTCCACTTTTTTGGGGCCCGTAGTCGAGCTGTTGATGCATATACTGCAACCATATTTCCAGTCGTGTAGGTTTTATTGTAACTGTAATCCTCCCAACGTTTAACTGCACAGAAAGGAAAGGAAACGTCTGCCATGTTCTGAACCAAAGATGCACTATACGTCCAAAACTTAATGGACACCCCTTCTAATGAAAGCATTCAGCGGCGTTGAGCTGCACCCGTTGCTGACACAGATATGCAAATGCCCACACCGCTTGTCTTGTCCCTGTAGAGAAGTACTGCCAGGAAAGGACACTGGAGCAGATAAACATCAGTGTCTAATAGCAGGTGTGGACTAGAGGGTATAAAGACCCCCAGCATTGAGCTGTGGAGCAGTGGAACTGTGTTCTCTAGAATCATTTGGGGATGAGTTACTATCAGATCCTCACAGCAGTGCTCCAGAATCTGGTACAAAGTCTTCCCTGGACAGTAATGGACCAGAACATTGATTTCTCCTTCTCTTTGTGTCTTACAGTGACCTGCTGCAGAACCCTCTCATCGTTCCAGTTAAAGTTCTGAAGGGTCACACCATCACCCACGACCTGGGGGTGCTCGATGTGGCGTTCCACCCCAGTCAACCCTGGGTCTTCTCCTCGGGGGCCGATGGAACAGTCAGGCTGTTTACCTAGTGTGCCCAGGCCTGTCAGTAGTTAAGCGTCTCCATCTGAAAGTGCTTCACGTCTTCAATCAACACGCGAGGATTTCGGACTGATTTGGAGGGTGTGACGTTTTTAGTCTTGTTTCTTTTTTACAGTGTTTTGGACATCTGAAGCTTTTTCACTTCTGGAATATCAGGAAAATTGAGGACTCGTGTTTTCTGAAGACTCGTACGTGCCTTTAAGTAATCTGGGTCCCCGATTGGACAGGGTCTGGGGTCCCCGATTGGGCAGGAGGGGTAAACAAGGGCTCCGGCTGGGTTGTACACTGCTGCACGTTGGGCAGAGGTGGAACCCGTGTGAGATTAAAGTGGGCTGTAACGATGGAAGCCCAACTGGGTCCCAGTACAAATCCACTCGGACCCCATGCCCACCTGGCCCACATTCCACCCAGGTGAGCCCCACATGAGCATGCTGTCTGAAGACAGCAAGCCGATCTCCACAGCCGGAAGCAGAAGCAGGTTTGATTTCTACCACCCCTTGGTGAACGCTCCGGAAGGACCTTTTCCGTCAGCGAATCGAGACATAACTGCTAATCCTCGGATAAGCAGACAGCTGCTGTAGAAACGACGCGTGTTCAACCAACGCCCCTGTCAGAAGGAAACTGCAGAGAACAGTCCAAGAGTCCTGTCCCACAATTAAACCTAAGCTTGTTTTTCATGAGTTTGAGCCGGCGTTTGGCTGAATCCGTGACCAGGCATGTTACGCCGTGTCATTTCCTAACATGTTGACTTGTGAAACCTTGACCGCGAATATTTCTGTGAGCCGTTATTTTTAATTAAAGCTGGTGTTCCTTGAAGAACCTTTTTTTTCTTGTCGTTCTTGCTGTCCTTTCTTCCTCTGTTTGCCACAGGTCAGCGAGCATGATTTGAAAAACCCTTGAAATATATGCAGCGAGGGAGCGAGGAATGGGGTTCTTTTCCTGCGTGGGGAGGCCCAGACGTGAGCGATCAGAAGCCTGTGTGTATTATAGATCAGGTTTCACCAAGGCCGTCCACCTACGGGCGCCTCTCCTCTCTCTTGCCATCAGTCTCGAGTCTGCACGCCTGCCGGCCTTCCTGGAGAGAGCGAGGGCAGGCTGTCAGCTTTGTTCAGACCCTTTTTTAAGGCTTTAAACACATCTCTGCAGCTCCTTCACCGTGAACCAGTGAACGCTCCTGAAACGAACATGCTCAATGCTCTTCGGAAGTTGATGTTTATTATGCGCATAATCTCCAGAGGCTTCATCAGCCTCGTCTGCTTTCCACCTCGGAAACCAGGCTCCATTATTTGTTGAACTAAGCCAAATGATCTACCAAAGGAACAGGAATCACCCATAATTCCTCCAAACTCACACCTGATCCTAAAGAGAACCTGAATCTGTCGCTAAAGACAAGATGGTCCTACCACTGCAAACGAAGGTGACCGTGGCTTCGTCAGAAAGGTCTACGTGGCCGAATTTCATTGTAGCAGCCATCCTGCTTCTCGGACCCCTGGAGGGGTATGGAGACCCCGGTCTAATCAGACCACAGCTGTAGTCATTGCACTGCGTTCCAAATTATTATGAAAATGATGATATGATGGTGTTTGTTCAGCAACAACAAAAAAACTTTAAATACACTGATTCAAATTATTCTGCACAAGAGTTTCAAAACCTTTGCTGGGTTGTAAAGATGTGGAAATGGTCATTTGTTGAATTTGCTGCATGAAATCACCTGGCATGAAGATGATTTTGCTACGGAAAGGCAGGTACCATGTACCATTTTTGTACCATGGCACAAAGTTGTCAGTCAGAAACTTGATATACTTTGCTGAGGCCATTTTCACACCTTCAGGGACCCTTAAGGGGGCCTACCAACTGTCTCCCCATGATTCCGACCCAAAACTTGACTCCACCATCTCCTTGCTGACATTGTAGTCTTGTTGGGCCACCCATCCATCTGGACCATCCAGGCTTAGTAAAATAAGAAAATTTGTCTCCATGTATGTGTTTGGTGAGCATTCTGTTTGTGAGCGTTGGTTAAGGGTGGCTGAATTGGCGATTTATGAAAAACAGCAAGACACTGGAGGATCCTACACCTTGAGGGTTGTGAGACTCCATAGGCACCAGCAGCTTCAGATCTGTTTGCTGCTTTGTAATGAAATATCTAATGTTTTCATAGTAGTTCATAATGTTTATTGCACTATTAGATGCTTTAAAGCAGCGGAGATCCTTTTTCTCTTCCATATTGCTGTAAACCTGTGGCTCAACTGGCAAACCATCACAGTGTCTGCGATTGATTTCAGTGATGCAAAGAGCCCTGAGACACAACCATCCATGAGATCAATCAAAACAAGTGTCTTTATGAGCCTTAAATTTGTATAATAATTTGGAACACTGTCTATAAATCTGCTTGAAACCCAAATGACCTGACCATCTATTTTTGGTCAAAGAGTAAATTTTCTATAATCATCTCAAAGCGAGAAATGTCGTGACTAGTATTTATACTATTTATTCATCCAAAACCAGTTGCACAGCTTCCAACACTACAGCCACAGATCTGCTCTCCAGCTTCTGTCGAAGGGCTGCTTGTGGCGGGAGCTTGGACCAATGTTTGTGTAGAAATCAGAGTTCCATCCGCTGAGGTTTGCCAGGTGTAGAGACTTTTATTTATCTTTCTAGACGCGAGTACAGCGGGTACGTTCGATTTCTCTAGAAGGGGTTCTATTAATAGCTTCTGAAATGCTGTCATTGTCCCCCGTCCAATTATTTCTCCTTGACTCCCTGAAAACATTTACGCCCTGGCCCTAATTTGGGACGCGACTCCTGTTCTCGCCATAAAAACATTCCGCGTTTGGTGTTTCTCAACGAGACGTTGGGATATTGAAGAAAACTGCCCATGATGACGGTTCTGGGAGTGGAACGTTGGCAGCGGGAGACCATCAGAACATTGCAGTTCCCCTTGAGATCAGATCTGGAGCTGTGGACCAAAACATTTAAACGCTACATTTAAGGAGTCGTCCTAATAAGATGGAAGTACTTTAGATATTGCATACATGCATGTGAGCAGTGAAACGGCCACGCCTCATAAAGTATACTGTCCCTCGGCCGTTTGGTCTGTTTCCACTCTAAAGTTTAGGAAAAACTAAACTGGTCCCACTTCACTTTACCACATTTATCAATTAACACCATCGGTAGCCAAGGGAACTGGATACTCAATTGATTGCAGCTGCTCCCCAAACTCACTCGCCCGCCCCGCTGACCTTTTGACCTTTAGCACTGGAGCTGTTTGGAATCACATTATTCCTAATTAATGTGCTGGGATTTTATTCTCATCCATAATGAAAGGAAAAGCGGAGGGCTTTAAAGCATCTGATTGGCAGCCGAGTCAGACTCGAGTGTTTGGCGTAATAAACCGACAGCGGAGTCGTCTCGGCCCAGCGTGCACGGCTGAAATGCGGTAAGACGGAGACGAGGGGTCCAGACATTCTTGACACACTCTCGTCCAGACTGAAAATGGCACACGATGAATTCCAATTCCGAGGCGAAGCTCTCGTCTGCGAGATGACATCATAAGAGCTCAGGAAGACTTGGTGACCCCTTAATGACTTCCTCTGGTCGGCTCCTCTTTGCGGGCACGGCCAGACTGTCGGAGGCACGGCCTGATGGGCCATCAGAGATCCTCTCCCCTGCTGTAAACCGCCCTTTTATTAGCTCTGCTAGACGAGGGACAGTGAATAGGGGGTTTGTTGTCTTCAGGTTTTTGCCGTTAAATTCATAAGGTGCTGCGCATACTTTGCGTCTTGCCTGTCCATAATTTGAGTATGACTTCAGACAGTGGCATTGAAGCAGTCTGAAAAGAAAGCCCTTTGGAGGCTTTGAATGTCTGTTACGGTGCGTCTCACCCACAACCCTGGATTGCGTTTGTGTGTGTGTGTGTGTGAGTACCTGTGGTTTCCTGTCAGTGAAACCCTATAACAGTCCCATTGCATCACTCCGAATAGTTCAGGAAGAAAATGGATGCAGTCTTGGCAGTCGCTGAGTGTTTCCATTGCTTTTTCGAAATCTTTTCCTCCTTCGCGTTCTCTCCACAGAGCGAGCGGTCAAAACAAACAGCAAATATGCAGTGTAGAGAGACTGGGCACTGGGAAGGCCGCATTCCACTATAAGTGGAAAAAATTAGAGCCCTGTTCTACCCTGCCGGCGTTCTAAAGCTCCCGGAGGTTTCGCTTCCATAAATTCATTTGAGCACGTCGCTGAGAGGCCGAGCAATTCAGGCCGGCTAACAGCCGTGTTGTCAGCAGCTTTTTCAGTGGCCAGGTTGGAACCGTTCTGGAAATAAGTGGTGACGGTGGGGCCCTGAGTTCATTAATCAGTGGGTACGATGTACCACTGGACCACACTCTGGTCAGCGAGTGAATAAACTGAGGAGGTCTTGCTGGTAAATGACTTGTGGGTATAGGAGATGTTTTGCGAGAAGGTAAGCCATCATAGGACGATAAAAAAAGGAAAAGGTGCAGTTCCGGTGCTTGATGTGGGTTGCGCCGAATCCCGCCCGCACTGGCTTTAATAAGACGGAAAATCGCCCGTTTTGGTCGAACATAAAAGTTGAAAAGACGTCTTCACCTTTCATTTTGACCAAAGTGGGAAGTCTATTTTAGCTTGGGGTGGGACAGAGCCAATCAGAAGCCCTATTTTAGGTCCATTCGGTGACCTATATCCAAGACGTTCATGCAGTTTCTCTGAGGGACGTCGGTGGTCCCTGATCATCAGCTTTGTCCGCCACAGTTCTGAGGAGGTTCCTGTAGACTGGGATTTCTGCCACTGCTGGTAGACCAGTATGAGCGGAACGATATGACCCACTGCCCTAGCACACCCTGCAGGTATTTACAGCCCAATTTTCCTTGTGCAGTGCCATCTGTATTATGATCCAGTAGGTGAACATCTGCAGTGGTCTACACCTCCATCAGCAAGCAGACCACAGCTGGTTGACTCAGTGGAGATTATCTTCAGTGGTGGGAGTGATGCTCTACAGAGCCTACAAAGAACATTTGTTGTGAATTAGAGCTTGTAGAACATCTTAACCCACATCTTAATCTGAATGCTGTGGTGTGTTTCTAACCTCACTGAAGTGGGGTTTTTACTGGTTTTATGTGGTTGATTTTGATTCTTTTACTACCAAAGTCCAGGTGGAGAACCCGTAACCCCGGTGTGACTGGTCACGTCTGCTGGGCCTCTTCACTGAAGTAGAAATGTGGTTCACTTTCCAGGCTTTGAAGCTTAGAAAAGTTGATGTATCCTGTGTCTGCTGATAAAAGAGGGGAGAAGATGAGGTCTTCAAGTGTAGAGTACACACCATATCAGCTTTATCAACCATAACATTATGATCACTTCCTTGTTTCTACACTCACTGTCCGTTCCATCAGCTCCTCTGTCCACACAGGAGCTCTTTGTGGTTCTCTAATTCCAGACTGTAGTTCATCTGTTTCTCTGCAGACTTTATTCTCCTCCTTTCACCCTGATCTTCAATGATCAGGACCCCACAGGACCACCACAGAGCAGCTATTATGTGGGTTGAGGGTCATTCTCATTGTAAACCAACCTCAAATTTAATGCATAATGGTCTGCAGAAGGTCAACAAACCTTGATTTTCTGCTCAACACCAGAAGGATGTCGTGAAGGCACAAGTTTTACGACATGAAATATACAGCCTGGACCTGTGGTAGCTATTCTGTAGAGCATTGTGCAAAAGTTTTAGTCCCCTCCCCCATGTTAATGAGAATGTAAATCTCCTTCTCTGGTCAGTAAAACACTAATATTAGAATAAACACGAATAACATTCCTACAGAAAGTGGTGTTTTTCCTTCACTGTGTTCATTAAACATCTCCAAAGTTCTAATGGTCTACTTTGGGAAATCAGTGCGTAGTGATGGTAAATCAGGTGTGCTGCTGATGGAATTGAACACATCCAGGAGCTGATCCAGGCCTTGAGGTGTCTGGGTCCTCTCAGATCCTGCTAGGTATGGAAGGCAGGGCAGAGACAACCCCCTGGACAACTAATGGGACCAAACTGGTGGCAGTGGGGAGGAAGGACGGAGGCGGAAACAGCGTCTGTCAAAGCAGCAAAGGGTTGAGTAAGGCCTTTTAAAGACAGGTGGGGAAGGCGTGAAGCTGAGTCTCTTGGTAGAACTTCCACAGCGCTTTCTTTTCAGCCCAAGAGCAGAACCACAAGATGCAATAAGAAGTCTCACGTTCATCACGGACCTACAGGTAGCTCTAACTACAGTTGATCAAAGCGCAGCTTCGACCATCAGAAAGAGACCAAACCAGTTTGATTATCATGGGAGGTGTTTAAGTGGGAAACCCTTACTGTCAGAGAACATCTAGACAAAGAGCAGGACTTCACAGTAACAGAACATACCAAAGAAGCAAACACAACATTTGAGCAGAAGGACGGTGGTGGAAGTGTGATGGTTTGGAGCTGCTCTGCTAAAGCAGGGTGTGGAGATCTCTCCATCATAGAAACCACTATGAGATCTTTATTGTATCAGAGGGGGTTTGAGTAGAACGGAAGAGCGTCTGTACAAAGACTGACGCTGAAACATCACAGAGCTGAAAGAATTCCGCACGGAGGAGTGGGAACGTCTTAGAATTATGTCATTTTAGCAGCATATTATCCACAATTTTCTTGTAATAAGATGTTTGTTTTCTTATTTTGCTTGGCAGCAGAACTTCTCCATTAGTATCTCACCATCTAGCGACACATTTAGCTGCCAGCGGCCCCGTCACTGCGCTGTGTTTTACGCTGACAGGGGGCCTTTTCACACAATGAGTTTTTCCACTTCAAACCGGACCTGGCTTCTGTCTGAGGAAAGTGCAACAGCAGGCTTTAGAGAGGGTGGTGGTGTTGATGTCTGGTGTGTCGGACTCTGATGTGTCCTGCAGTGATGCTGCTTTCTCTGTGAGCAGTTGAGAAATATGAGCGCACACAGCATGGATCTGGCATCCGAGCGGAGCGGTGGAGGCCAGGATCCCACTGCCAAAGCCTGATTGATGTTTTTTTTTTCCTCTTTCTTGCTTTCTGTTGAGTCATTACAAACAGTAGCAGCCAAACACATTATTGACATAGTGAGGGCACGTTAACGTTATTTTCCGAGCATCACGTTTGCGGAACTCTCTCTTTCGCCCGTTCGCCAGTCGCGCTGAGCGTATCTCTGATCGCGACCGCAGTCGAGAAGTGAGGTTTTGTGTTTGGAATCTGGAGGATGGCGATTCCAAGCCGATTATGGTTTTGAATGAGTCTGGTCCTCGGGCAGAAATAAAAGCAGGTTTATTGAGTATTAGACACAGTCACGCTTCCAGTGTTAATGTATAAGCAAACCAACACAAATCTCCCCACAACCACACTCCTCGGATACGCCACCGAGCTGACGGGCTGTTTTTACGCTGTGGGCCTGTGGCAGCTGGGAGTAGCAGGGCCCAATTTGAGCCCTGAATTATGTCTGAATAAGCAGAGCTCTATAATCGCTGTCCTTCATGCGGCGATAAAAAAAAGTCTTGATACTAAAAACAAAAATGCTTTCAGCTGCAGTTCCAGTTTGGGTTCCAGTTTCAGTTTCTCCGAACGACTCTTGGACCTTGCTTGGACAAATGATGGGACGGATTCCGTATTATTTTTTATTATTTTTGTTACTATTATTACTGCTAAGGTTATAATTGATGATTATATCAGTGAAACAATGGAGGGTGCAAGGGTGAGGTCACATGGGGGCGGAGCTGATGCCCAACCTGCATACAGACTCTGACTGATCAGAGAGAGGGGGCGGAGCTGATGCCCAACCTGCATACAGACTCTGACTGATCAGAGAGAGGGGGCGGGGCTGATGCTCAACCTGCATACAGACTCTGACTGATCAGAGAGAGGGGGCGGGTTAATGATGTCACTGACCCAGATACTGGGTTACATAGGAATGTGAGAAAGGAGGGAATATTTGCTCTCACTTATTTGCTCATAGTGTTGAAATTTCAGAATAAAAGTCCCGAGAAGGGATAAAACTGATACATACATAAATAACAAAAAATAATATGATATTTAGGTTGTTTTTATTTTATCTTTTGCAATACAATTATTACAAGTATCCTGGTTAATCTAAGCATTACAAATAACTCAAAATTGCATTTGCCAGTAAAATAGGACTAGACCTGTCCTACATGGACCTGTTGGCACAGAGTCTAATGCTAGTTAAAACTAACCCTACCTAAAACTAACCCTACCCTTAAATCTAGCTTAACCCTAAGCATGAACCCAATCCTAAACCCAACCCTGAACCTAAACCTTCAAAGCCAAAGCTAAAGCTTACACCTAATCCTAAAACCTAACCCTGTTCACACTGAATCAGTTTTAAAATCATCTAAATGTGGCAGGAATCTGTCTAAAAGTCTAATTTTACTGTCTAAAATCAAATTCTTAATTTGATTTGATTCTTGCTGATCACACTCAAGAACATTGTTGAACTAAACGTAACCCTACTCCTAAACATAATCCCAACTCTAATCCTAAACCTAGTCAAACCGAATTGCGTTGAATCAGATTAAAACCTGGATATAAATGCCACATTTCACTGGGCTTCTTGCTGGTCAGACTGAAGAGCTCTGTCCAGTTCGAATCAAATACTTGTCCAAATCAGATTTGAGCTGTTTGGCGGTGACCCCTGTGAACAAACGGAGGTCACGTACAGAGACTACAATCACACAGGCTCGGGGACGCGGTAGCCAGGTCAGGACGAGCCCAAAGCTCCAGAGGAAGGCGCAGGCCAACCGCTCGCTCACACATCCTTAATCTTATTTGGTCTGACTGTCCTGTCCTCGCTGACAATGGAGCCCTTCTTCAGCTTTGAAGACTTTGGCAGATGTCGCCCAAAAAAATACATTCCTGCAGGATCCTTCTGGGTTTTTTTTCTGTCCTTCTTTTCGTTACAAAATTCCAACAGGAACCGAAGCCCCCGCACGTCCTGCTGAAACGCAGAGCACGGTTCCGCAGAAGGCAGTCGGGTTTGATACTCCTTGACCCCAATTTTGCAGCACCTGCAAAAAATCCAAAGTTTGGGAGTTTACAGTCTTTTAATTGGAGGGAAAACAGCCCTGTGAACTCTTGGCAGCCGGCTTAATTCAGATCTGTTACAAATTACTGCTAAATAGGGGAACCTTTTTTATTTTCCTCCACATGTGCTTACAACCCAGCAATGACATCATGGGTCCTCTAGCCGTGCAGACGGTGGTGGAAGCAAAACCGCACCGAAATTGAGTTGCCTGAGCTAATTTAGAGAAAAGTAAAAGCCTGCTCTCTGGTTTCTTTAAGCACCACATTTGATATGGAAGGGGCGGCTTTGAAGGAGAGGCCAGGCGGAGAGGCAGACTCCTGCCCTCTGCGCACCAGTAACGAGTACTGGCAGCACCCACCAGCAGTCTTTTATTATCTGGACACACACAGGGACCTCTTCCAATGTGTGTGTGTGTGTGAGAGAGAGAGAGCGAGACTTTAACAAATGTTCCAGGAGACCATCACACCTACCCCAACACGTGTCATGCTGGTTTCCTGTGAGTGCGAGGACCGGGTTCGAGTTTGTTTTTGTATGATTCTAAGGAAGTGCTGTTGGGTTTCTCGCTGCTGATCTGGTAGGATAGTTCTACCTGCCACATCCAACTGTTCTCCCCTGATGATTGGATTTCTTTCTGAGCAACCCTCAGAGTACTGTCCCATTGCCATGCACCACCGGAGCTGAACGCACAATGCAGTGCTGTTCATTTGCCAGTGTTGTCATTATGGTTTTAATGATCTTAATCAGAGCTTCTGAATGATATCTTTACTGCTCAGTGTGGGTTTGTGGACAGTAGGAATCCGGGATGATGGTCACTATGGTGTAATGGGTAGATGTCATTTGGAACTGAGTGGCTCAGCGATCTAACGCACTAGCACTATGATCCAAGGATCCAAGGTCCAAGGTCATGCTGCTTGCCCTCAGCAGCCGGAGTCCAAGAGATCAAAATCGGGGTAGATGTGGGATGGCAGTAGATGGCGCTCTCTCCCCACATCCAGTGTGATGCTGACTGTATTGGAGCTGGGCACCAGGCGCTTTTCTCCATATGTTTTGGCTGCCCAGCACTGGCGACGGTCTGAAAAGAGGCATCAAATGAAGCATTTAGGCATGTGCTTGTCTTCACCCTCCACAAGACATATGAAGGTTTCCTGTGGTTTCTGGTACCAAGACAAACATTACAGCAGATCCTGTATGTCTTATAAGTTGTAAGGTACGACCTCCATGAGCACCAATGAGCTTTGGGTGCCATGACCCTGTCGCCGGTTCACTGGTTGTCCTTCCGTGGAAACGGTTTTGGTACTGCATACTAGGAACACCCCTAACAAAAAGACCTGCCTGACATTTTGGAGATGTCCTGACCCAATTATCTAGAACATGACAGTTGGTTTCTCTGATGTTTTGGACATAGTATAGTGCAGTGTGTCTGGCAGTCTGATGGACTAGTCTGTGCTTGGAGAACAATACTTGCTTGACTGCACTGTGCCAACTGTCAGGTTAGGTGGAGGGGGGATAATGCTATGGGCTTGTTTTTCAGGAGCTGGCCTCAGTCTTTTAGTTCCATGCTTCAGTAGACCAAGACATTTTGGGACAGTCAAACAAACCCACTCTGGGGTAGACCCCCGGGTCTCTGCACAGTCAGGCAAATTTAGTAGACCGGTTTATCCAGGTTCCTGTCAGTTGCATGCCACTAAGTTTGCACCTACACTAGGCTTGTTTATTTTCCCACCTGTGGATCTCTGAAACACACACGAATGAATGAGCTGCACATCTGATATGTTGTCAGACTGAGATACCATCGTTTTTAAATACCATGATATACCATTCTGAGATACAGTACCAGATACCATTATACCAAATTCATAATAATCCAATGCATTTAGAATAGGATAACAACAATACCCAAAAGCTTTGTCCACAGTGTGTCTTGAAGGTTGGTGGAACTTTTGAGAAACAGCTTTCGGGTGGGTTGGCTATTTTTTCCACTAACTAACCAATGCAGCGGAAACTCACATGTCTGATGTTACTTCTCTGCATTTGTTCATTCTCCTCTACAATAGTGGCTAAGAGTCAGACCTTCATCATCACTGTGGGGGAATTCCCAAGGGTTGCATAACCTATTTGCGTAATTCACAACAAATAAATTATAAAACCTCTTTTTAGGCCTGAATTTCCCATTAATGCTTGACTGGACCGAGGACAAAGACTGACCGATCATCTGAGCATGCAGAAACGCACTCCGTGGTTTCCCTACACTACAGCTGACGGCCTTGCAGCCTTCGCTGGAGTGGAAGCACTTCTGAGGGTATTCTTCGGATTAATAACCCGGTTTCGGTCGTACCTTGAGTGCCGAGGCCTTGATGACTACGGTGTGGGTTTGTTAAGGATGTGCTGGGGCACTGGCCAAGCAGTGATAAAAATGCCTCAGTGCCCACTGTCTGGGCACCCGCGCCCTATTTCAGCACCGATTGCTCTGGAAATTGACATCGGCATCTCTGTGAAAACAGGATGTGGGGAATGAGAGAGCAGGAGCAGGCAGATGATCAGTCCCAGCCAAGCGGCTGCAAGGCCCCCGTTTCTCCTGCTCCTGCTGCTTCACTTTATTATGGTGTTCCTTTATGTTCTTCACAGGAACCATACGCTCACTCACTCCATCGGTCGCGAGCTCTGCGCGTGAGTAAACACTGAGACTTTTAAAGCTTAAACCACAATTCTGGGTGTGGCCAAAGAAGCAGGCCGTGACCTTGACTATTCGAGGACAGATCCTGAACAGATCCTCTGAGTATCTGTTTTAAAATCTGATGTTTTTTTATTATTAATTTTGTAAATGTCAGAAATGAAAATCGTTTGACCTTATAGGCTGTTAAGGTTATTAACTGGTCCTGGTATGGTCTTGCTGGGGTGGGATGTCTGGATGTTGTCCATTCATTTCCGATGCTCATTCTAGTTTGACTTCATCCGATATCCAAACTCTCTGGGCTGAAAATGAATACATGTCCATAGCATGTAAATATGGGCATGGTCAGGTAGGTCAGGTAGGTAGATGGACGGGCAAAGATCGAATCTCATCCTTTCATTCAAGGACTGGACGTAGAATAATTGGGGATAAATGTTCATCTTCTTAATTGCAGGTGCGTGATTGGTTGTAATCACGGCCCACCCAAAGGGCAACATGAACATGACCTCCCATACAAAACCTAAACTCCACTGGCTCGGCCGTCCACCTCCCTCGCTTTTTTACCTCTCTCTTTGTGATTATCAGCTTTCCCCTCATCTCTCTGTTCTCCTTCTCCCGTCATTTTCATTTGATACGAGCCCTCCTGATTTATTCCCCCCAAAACCTTCCTGCTCTGGCTCTGGCCTAATCCCCACCCCAGCTGCGGGGTCCCCCTACGGCCATAAATCTGAGCCCCTAAATCTTTACCTGGACGCCGTTCAGAAAGTGCACTCCTGGCGGGGAGCTGGGGGAGGGGATGCTTGGGGTCCAGGGGGGGCAATGCGATCTCTAAGTTAGCCTCTAAGTTGATCACACCACCTGAAATCCCTCCGTCTCACTGACCTGCACTATATCAGTCCACTGCAGACATCAGCATTAAAGGTTCTGTGAAAATGATGTTTTCCCGTCCCCTCCGATTCGCTCAGTCAGCCGAGACGTGTCGGTGTCCAGCGTTTGTTTCTTTAGTTTTGTACAGGAGCTATAAGGCTAATGTAGCTAACAATTAATGGAAGTCTATGGACACCAATTAGCATTGTAGATACCGCTTGCATGTACATCACAAATACCTGCTCAACCAAGTGTTAGAGGTGTTCAGATCAACTGAGCACTGAGAAAACAAACACTTATTGTAACATAACAACAACAACAACAACAACAATAATAATAATAATAATAATAATAATAATAATAATAATAACAATTAATAGATATCATGCTCACTGCTTCCAAAGTTCTGAAGTGTCAGATAAAAAAAATCATTTCAAAAAACGTTTTACATTTTAATACAGTTTTTATTTAATAAAATTAAATGAATAAAAATGTTAACTATAAATGTTTTAGTTTATTATATTTGGTTTATTATAAATGGCGTAGTTGACATTATCATTTCTTTCTTTTTTTAAATAAACCATGTATTATTGATGTGTTCCTTTACAGCCCCGCCCCCTCTCTCTGATCAGTCAGAGTCTGTATGCAGGTTGAGCATCAGCCCCGCCCCCTCTCTCTGATCAGTCAGAGTCTGTATGCAGGTTGA
>CM067505.1:38400440-38505631 GCA_034509495.1 Acestrorhynchus altus | reverse complement strand
AGTCTGTATGCAGGTTGAGCATCAGCCCCGCCCCCTCTCTCTGATCAGTCAGAGTCTGTATGCAGGTTGAGCATCAGCCCCGCCCCCTCTCTCTGATCAGTCAGAGTCTGTATGCAGTGAACATGCACTGGAAGCTGCTCTAGTATTTAAACTGGGGTTTAATTCAGATGCAAACAAATAAAATATCAATGTTTATATTAAGTTTTAAAGTTGTTGCTCCGCCCCTGCTCTCAGCTCCTCCTCTACTCTTCTATCCATGTTTCAGACAACTGGATTCGGTTGGTTTCATGTTCTATGAATAACAGCATTCCTGTTCCCTCTCCAGGTGTACCGTGGTCACACCAGTCTTGTGCGCTGTATCAGTGTCTCCCCCAGTGGACAGTGGCTGGTTTCAGGTCAGTCTCTTCATAGCCGTTAATACTGTCTTATTTTAGGTTTGAGTTCTGTGTGATGTTTATGAACGGTGTCCAAGAGTGACGGTAAGTGGCTTTAATGATGGAGGTTCTTCAGAATGTTCTTGCTGTTCTCTTAGCTGCTGATTCCACAGCAGTACATAAGCAGCAGCTTAATGAGACCCAAAGCCCCTGCCCTCCCCAGGAGGTCCCATTTGGAGACGTCTGGACCTGGGGTTGGAGTGGCCTGCAGGACTAGGGGAAGTGAAGATGATGAGGGCAGAGATGGCCCACGTTCTGCTGGCATCAGTCAGATCAGATAAATCAGTCAGCTACTTCATGAGTCCTCTTCGCTCTCCTCACTAGACTGGATTTTCTTCTTTTTCTCCCGGAATTTTATGGCTTTTGGCCGTGTGGATTTTATGGAGAGTCGCTCTGAGAAGTCAAATGGGAAAGATACTTCACTCATGCTGCTACCATTTGGTCCCTGAATGTTTTTTGGGAATTTTTGAAATGTTGTCAATCATAACCCAGACCTCAAACAACAAACAGCTCCAGAACCCACACTATTAAGATTAGTATATAGTCTATATCTTATAGTATTAGTGTACTAACCCCCCAAACCCACACTATTAAGATTAGTATATAGTCTATATCTTATAGTATTAGTGTACTAACCTGATAAACCCACACTATTAAGATTAGTATATAGTCTATATCTTATAGTATTAGTGTACTAACCTGATAAACCCACACTATTAAGATTAGTATATAGTATCTTATAGTATTAGTGTACTAACCTGATAAACACACTATTAAGATTAGTATATAGTCTATATCTTATATTATTAGTGTACTAACCTGATAAACCCACACTATTAAGATTAGTATATAGTCTATATCTTATAGTATTAGTGTACTAACTGATAAACCCACACTATTAAGATTGGTATATAGTCTATATCTTATAGGTATTGAGTGTACTAACCTGATAAGCCACTATTAAGATTGGTATATAGTCTAAATCTTATGAGTATTGATTAACCATTCAACCTTATAAGCCCACACATTAAAAGTTAGTATATAGTCTACTTATCTTATAGTATTAGTGTACTAACTGATAAACCCTCAAAAGATTAGTATATAGTCTATATCTTAGTGACAGTGTACTAACCTGATAAACCCACACTATTAAGATTAGTATATAGTCTATATCATATAGTATTAGTGTACTAACCTGATAAACACACTATTAAGATTAGTATATAGTCTATATCTTATAGTATTAGTAATATTCTTGATAAACCACACTATTAAGATTTAGTGTAGTCTATATCTTGTAGTATTAGTGTACTAACCTGATAAACACACACTATTAAGATTAGTATATAGTCTATATCTTATAGTAGTGTACCTAAACTGATAAACCCACACTGTAAGATTGGTATATAGTCTATATCTTATAGTATTAGTGTACTAACCACAGTAAACCCACACTATTAAAGATTGGTAGCATAGTCTATATCTCTTATAGTACAGTGTACTAACACAGTGAAACCCACACTATTAAGATTAGTATATAGTCTATATCTTATAGTATTAGTGTACTAACCTGATAAACACACACTATTAAGATTAGTATATAGTCTATGTCTTATAGTGTTAGTGTATATTATGATAAACACACTAATAAGTTGGTATGCATAGTCTATATCTTATAGTATTGTAGTGTACTAACCAGTAAACACACTGTAAGATTAGTATATAGTCTATATCTTGCTTAATTATTAGTATACTAACTTGATAAACCCACACTATTAAGTTAGTATATAGTCCTATATCTTATAGTATTAGTGTACTAACCAGATAAACCCTATTAAGATTGAAATATATAGTCTATATCTTATAGTATTAGTGTACTAACCGATAAGCCCACACATATTAAGATTGGTATAGTCTATATCTTATAGTATTAGTGTACTAACCTGATAAAACCCACACTATTAAAGATTAGTATATAAATCTGCATAATACTTATAGTATTAGTGCTAACACAGTGACCCACACACCATTAGATTGGTATATAGTCTATATCTTATAGTATTAGTGCTAACCTGATAAACACACACTGTAAAAGATTAGTATATAGTCTATATCTTATAGTATTAGTGTACTAACCCGATAAAGCCCACTGTGTAAAGGGTTAAGTATGCACCAAGTCTATGTCATATAGTATTGGAGTGTGCTAACTGATAAACACACTATTAAGATTAGTATATGGTCTATATCTTATAGTATTGGTGTACTAATATAGTAAACACACATATTAAGATTGGTATATAGTCTATATCTTATGTATTAGTGTACTAACCCGATAAGCCCACTATTAAGATTAGTATATAGTCATATCTTATAGTATTGAGTGTATTAACACAGTGAAATACTGCTATTAAGATTAGTATATAGTCTATATCTTATAGTATTGGTGTCATAACACGATAAACACACTATTAAGGTTAATTATATAGTCTATATCTTATAGTATTAGTGTATAACCCCCAAACTACACACTAATAAGATTGGTATATAGTCTATATCTTATAGTATTGGTGTACTAACCTGATAAACGCACACTATTAAGATTAGTATATAGTCTATATCTTATAGTATTAGTGTACTAACCTGATAGACCCACACTATTAAGATTAGTATATAGTCTATATCTTATAGTATTAGTGTACTAACCTGATAAACCCCACTATTAAGTTAATTATAGTCTATATCTTATGGTATTGGTGTACCCAACCTGATAAGCCACACTATTAAGTTTAAATGTAGTCTGTATCTTTATGGTATTAGTGTACTAACCCCCCCAAACACACACTATTAGATTAGTATGTAGTCTATATCTTATGGTATTGGTGTACTAAACACAAATAAACCCACACACTATTAAGATTGAGTATATAGTCTATATAACATAGTATTAGTCTTACTAACCTGATAAACCCACTATTAAGATTTGATATATAGTCATATATCTTGCTATAGTATTGATGTACTAACACATTAAACACACACTATTAGATTTAGTATATGATCTATATATCTTATAGTATTAGTCTGCTAACCTGATAAACACACACTATTAAGATTAGTATATAGTCTATATCTTATAGTATTAGTGTACTAACCTAATCACACATATTAAGATTAGTATATAGTCACCATATCTTATAGTATTGAGTGTACTAACCTGATAAACCACTATTAGATTAGTATATAGTCTATATCTTATAGTATTAGTGTACTAACCTGATAAACACACACACTATTAAGTTAATTATATAGTCTATATCCTCAATTTCCAGTGTGTGCTGGTGGGCCTTGGTTCTTCGGTTCCCAGCCCAGGAGCCAGGTCTGTGGATCGTTACCATTGCTAGGTTTGGTCTTTCTTTAGATATAAATGCTATAATTGAGAGTTTTTCTCAGTAGGATTGACCATCTGAGTGCCATTAGCCCTGGGGACACCAAGTATGTGAAAGAACCGTAATTGGAATAGGAGTCGTTTCCCAATAACGCCCAGGGGCGAGCACGGTTCCTCTACTTGCTCCAGTGAAGTGGTGGGGCCAAAGCCACAGAAACCAAATGATATCCTACAGTATGAAAATGTGGTGCATTTGCTGGGCTGATTTGACTGAGGTGGCTAGGCCAACAATATCATCTCGTCTATTAGAAACAGAACCCTGGAGCTTACCCCTCGAATCCATCTCGCTTCCGGTTTGAGTGTTGGCTTGTTGGGACGTCGTACTGTAAATAAGGGACGTTCGACCTTCCAACGCGGGTCCGGGGCACGGAAGCAGGGACAGCTGTGAAGGATGGATGGGAGATAAGA
The DNA here is from genome assembly GCA_034509495.1 of Acestrorhynchus altus. Taxonomy (NCBI): domain Eukaryota; kingdom Metazoa; phylum Chordata; class Actinopteri; order Characiformes; family Acestrorhynchidae; genus Acestrorhynchus; species Acestrorhynchus altus. Next base: position 38,501,344 of record CM067505.1, on the reverse strand, counting down.
TGTGACAGTAAGACACAGAGGAGATTGCTGAAGGGAGGTTGGGTTTAGGGTGTGGCGGGAGGCCCAGCAACAATTTCGTGGCAATATCTGCTAAAGCCGTCCCTGTGAGACTCCACTAAAGCCCATATGCAAAAACCACTACAGTCAGTGCCAGCGCTTTGTCGCTATAAAATATATTAAAGCCATGTAAAACCTTCTCTTTCCACAGTAAAATAACAGCAGTTGACCTCAGGCATTATAACCCCTCTCACTGACCAGAGCCCCTCCTCCCATAGCCCATTTGTTTCAGTGTTTATCTTAGTGATGTGATCTGTTGTAACCAGCCAAAAAGGTACACTTGTGTCTTCAGTCCTTCGGCCTCAGTGATCACATCACCAACTGACTTTGCAACCTTGACTTTGGAGCTGCAGCTGAAAGCAAATGAAATCTGAGAGATCTTGCCAGTGCAATAAAAGCTGGGATCATTAAAAGGAAGAAGCATTTAGAAACTAACAATGTTACCACCCAGCACTTTGAGAGAACTGAGGCCTGCCCCTCCTGGCCATTCTCCATGGAAGTTTACCAGCACAATGTCGGGTTCTTTCTGAAAGTAGCAGTTTATTCTGCGCTATTACTTGTGATCCTATTATTTATTTGTTTATAGATGGTGATGCATGTTCACAACCTTAAGAGCAGAGCCAGGAAAAGAGAGCTCCCGTATTTTCCTGAATTCCTGACTAACTATGTGGCCACAGACGGACGGGAAGCAGCCTTTTAACTCTTTTGAGGTCGTTAGATGACTGGAGGTGCTCGTCGTTTGCAGCGAAGTTGTGTTTTAGGCTTCATACCTGAAGGTTCAGAACAAGGTTCTAATTCAGTGTCCCACTGGCATCACCAGTGTGGACCCTGTACTGGACATTGTGTTTGTAGATGAGGATGTCCTCTGAGTGTGTCGTCCGTCCGACAGCTCATCTTTTCCAGAAGAAGGTATAAAATAGTTATAATAATCCATAACTGCCTTAAATTTCAGTGCTGGTTAAATGTCCCACAGAAATTGAAATTAAAATCTCCTGATCTGCTCAGTAACTGGTTTATTTCCACATTAAAATGTATAAACACTAAAGACATTCCTACAGAAGTTCACTAAAACATCTCCAAAGTTCTCGTCATGGGAGTCTAGTGTTATTATAGTCTCATCAACTCCTGCTTTGGTAAATCAGGGTGTTGCTGGTTGATGTTAAACCAGGGATGCTTCTGATGGAAATGAAGATTAGAAGAACTAAATCAAACAAATAAGACAAATATATTACACTTTGGCAGCCGTGGTCTTCTGGTTATGGAACCAGCCTTGTGACTGGAAGGTCACCGGTTTGAGTTCCTGGACTGGCAGGACATGAGCAAAGTGCCCTTGAGCAAGGCACTGAACTCCCCAGCTGCCGCCCAGGTGCCTTGGATGGAGCTACCCTTCCATAAACTGCTGCTTCAGGTCCTTCCACAACATTTCTTCTGGATTAAGGTCAGGACTTAGACTTAGTCATTCCTGAACTTTAAACTTTCTGTGTGCTTATGGTCGTTGTCTTGGTGCATGACCCACATTCCAGCTCTCGATGATTCCATTGTTCCATGTTGGCAATCCATCCTGACCCAGATGCAGCAAATCGGGGCTGACCATGATCTCCCCACCACCATCTTTCAGATGGCAGAGGATTTTCAGACGCTGCAGTGCAGCAGTATTTCTTTATAGAGCAGCAGCTTCTCCATATTCACCACTGTTATTCAGCATTCTCCTGATGGTGAACGTGGCAGTGGCCAATGTGAAAGACCTTAGTTGATTAGGGGATTCTCTTGGGTTCCTTTGTGAGCTGGTGGACTACTCCACCCGTGCTCTTGGTGTGATTTTGGTGGAGCACTCCTGAGGAGGCTAATAATGGTCCTGAATCTCCTCCATTTGTACACAATCTGTCTGACTGTGGATCGGTGGAGTCAAAACCCTTTAGAGATGAACTTGGGCATCAACAGATCTTCCGCTGGAAGAGCTCCTCAGAACGTGTTGAGAAGATCAAACTTTTTCCACCTTCAGAGATCTCGCAGATCTGGAATGTTGGCTCATTTTTGTTTGAACTCATTCACGCAGTTGGTGGAGGTGTGAGTGTAGCTCATGCTGGAGTACGGATATTGAAGGTGCTGAGGCCACCTGGTTTCCAGCTCTGCCCGACAGTGTTTCTGCGCTACCCAGCTGAACTATATGCGGGCGTCATAAAGATGGAGGAAAAAAAAAAGAAAACACAACTACAGGGTGGTAGAGGCGGAGTCTGCAGATCGCCGAGGTCAGCGGCAGTTCTGGCGAGCCTCCTTCAGCGACACACACAGGAAGCGCTTAGGCCTGTCAACCGTGCAGCCCAGTAAAACACACCACCACCACCATTCACCCGTTCACCGGCCGGCACCCGCCTGGAGGATCTGACATGCGTGTGCTGAAATATCGGTGGTTTTGCGTCCTGCGTTTCCTTTTTCTGAGCATAATTTGCTGCATTTAGTGTCGGAAACCTCTGTAGCCACATACACGGTATGGACAAAAGTAACGGGACAGTGCTTATGCAGGAGTTCTCCTGCTTTTGAATAACTATCTCCGACATCCAGGAGTGGTCTGTGGGGTCTCACTGCTCATTGAATCAGAGGTGAAGGACAATAAAGTGTCAGAGAAACAGATGAACTACAGTCTGGAATTATAGACCCATGAAGAGCTCCTGTGTGGTCAGAGGAGATGATAGGATGAGGTGGTCATAATGTTATGTATCTATAGTCTATATATTTAGACCCCCCCACCCCCACCCCCCAAACATGTATGCACATGCACCCGGTCACTGTCCACTGCGAGTGTGGTTGGCGAGTCGGAGAGATTTACGCTGAAGCCACAGCTATGTGTACCAGACGGACCTCCTGGGCCATGCTCTCAGGAGGCCGTCCTGCTTTGCTATATTGTCAGCGTGGTGCTCCTGCTTAAAAAGTGATTATGGGTTTCAGAGATGTTACCTCCACCCCTCCGGCCAGGCCTGCCCTCCCCTCCCCCCAGTGTGCTTTTCTGGAGCAACGCAGGCAGGTATGAAGTGTTCCTGTGGGTTGTTCTAGAAATGTCCTTGATTGGAGTCAAGATAACACTCCTACTACACCCTTCCAGGTGAAGTGAATAGCACTCTGGTTCCAGGTTCTCCACCCTCAGAGATGGTGGAGAGATCAGTCAGTTCTTGACGTTGATGTTGAAGCGGGAAAATGGACAAGTGTAAAAATCGGAGACACTTTGACAAGAAACAAACTGTGATGTTCTGGGCAACAGGGTCAGGCATCTCAGAAACATAAACCAGGTCTTGTGGGTGACATGGAGTGATCAGTACCTACCAAAACCTTATCGGGAAGGACAATCCAGTGAACCAGTGACAGGTCATAGGGCCCCAAAGAGGACTCAAAGGACTCAAGGATCTGCAGAGGTCCTGTGGAGTCAGCTGATTTTGCAGCATAAGGGGGACCTACGCTGATAAGTAGTTGTATGTTGTAGGAAGTCCAGTTTTGAATGGAGGCTGGAACCTGGTTGAGACATTTCTGGATGTGCCGTCAGGTCTCATGTTGGGTGGCTGCTGTCCTCTGTCCCGTCCTCTGTCCACAGGCTCAGTGGTGAGAGCCTAATTACAGCAGCAGGCTGCTGGAGAGAGATTGTCTCCAGTGGAGGTCGTGTGATGAGTTATCACGCAGCAGAGCCGTGGTGAGGGTGATAGAAGACTAACAGAGGCTTTGTTAGGCGGAGACCCTGGGTCTACAGGTCCTGTCAGGCTGCTGTGTTTGATGGGCTGCAGAGAGTCCGAAATCTTCAGCCCGCTTTCCCTCAGCTGATGGACCATAACCTGGCCAAAAACAACAGCAGAGAGCTGACCACACACTTCACACTCCTGTAGATGAATGAGCCAGAACCTGGAGAGTCATGGCATCGACAGCAGAACCGTCCAGATCTCATTCATAACCTTGAACAAGCTCAGCAGGATTCAGAACAACGTTGAGAAGGAAAACACTCACTAAGACCTTTATTTGTTTTCCATATTTAGCCCATCCATGCTGTGATACACACACTAGGGGGCAGTGAGCACCAGCCCCGCCCCCTCTATGCCCCGCCCCTCTCTCAGCCTCACCCCTCTCTCTGATCAGTGAGAGTCTGTATGCAGGTTGAGGATCAGCCCCGCCCCCTCTCTCTGATCAGTCAGGGTCTGTGCAGGTTGATCATCAGCCCCGCCCCCTCTCTCTGATCAGTCAGAGTCTGTATGCAGGTTGGGCATCAGCCCCGCCCCCTCTCTCTGATCAGTCAGAGTCTGTATGCAGTTTGAGCATCAGCCCCGCCCCCTCTCTCTGATCAATCCAGGTGCACAGTTGATCCATCAGCCGCCCCTCTCTGATCAATTGAGTCTGTATGCAGGTTGATCAGCCCGCCCCTCTCTGATCAGTCAGAGTCTGTATGCAGGTTGATCATCAGCCGCCCCTCTCTCTGATCAGTCAGAGTCTGTGCAGGTTGATCCCCAATCAGCCCCGCGCCCTCTCTGATCAGTCAGGTCCTGTATGCAGGTTGATCATCGGCCGCCCCCTCTCTCATGATCAGTCAGAGTCTGTATGCAGGTTGATCATCCGGCCCGTGTCCAGTACGTTAGATTGATGTATTTTTGATGATGTCCTACGGGGTCGACTGACTGTTACGGGGTTGATTGAGGGACATCAGAATCTAAATGAATCTAATCTTCAGATCCATCGTTTGAAGATGTCTGCAATATCTGCTGCTACTTGACCACAGTTTGTTTTTGACCTCTTGACCACAGGCTCAGACGACTGCACAGTGCAGTTCTGGAGAGTCAGCCACGGCCTGCTGCCGAAGGCCCAGTGATGGCGGAGCTGTGAAGAGCGTTGCATGGAGTCCAAATCCCGCGGTGTGTCTGGTCGCCATCAGCTTGTAAGAGACGTTCATTTACTTCAGAATTAAACCTAAAGGTCTAGACCAAACCTGCTTCTGATTTCATAAAGAACTACTTGATGATGGTGAATGTGAGAACCCTTTCACAGTTTTGAGCAGTTTCCACCTCCAGGATTCAAAGTTTCTCTGTAATCAGATGCAGCCTTCACATTTATATATGTTTATATTTATAAATATTGCTTGTAAAGTGAAATCGGTGACGAGCTCCTCTTTGCCAGCCAGCAGAGTTCCGTCCAGGTTCTATCCATGACTTTATGATTCTGTCTGTTATGTTTTCTGTAAAATAGACACACATTACAGCAGCTTTAAAACAGGAACATCTGCAGAACTCCACAAGCAGATCAAAATAAAGAAACATATGTAGTCATGACAGAGTTGGACACTCCATGGACACTTTGACACACTAAGGGTGATTTGATCTTCACTGTAACTACACTGGGAGATGGAGTGAAATAAACAAACTCATACAACTGAAGAAACATCTCTAAAGCATTGTTTGTACAACGTAATTATTAGAAATGTAATTTTCTAGAGGAAACTTGGGCCACGCCCACATTTATTATGTCATAAGAGGAGGAGTCTGTATTATTTAAACCTCAGACTGGTTGGTTTGCTCTTGATTGTTGAAGTGAGTGGGATCATCATGACCAGCTCCAAGGGAAGCTCTCTGAGGTCTCAGAAAGAGAGTTAGGTGCAGATCAGTCTGCACTTACATTCCCCAAGTGGAGAACATTTAGAACGCTTTCTTACAATGAATTAGACCCGACTAATAAGTTCAGCCCAAGAAACAGAACACAAGATGAGTAAAGAAGATCAACAAATACAAATATTTCATCACAGACCTACAGGTGTCTCTCACAGCTGATGTCAAAGTGCAGCTTCTACCATCAGAAAGAGACCAAACAGTCTGTGATCTTCATGGGAGGTGTTTAAGGAGGAAACTCTTAGTGTCAAACAAACATCAGGACTAGAGTAAGACTAAAGTTCTAAATCTAGACAAAGAATAGGACGTCTGGAACAATGTGCTTTGGATCTAGTTACTTGGGTACAGTGACACAGCATTTGAGCACCAGAACCTCATACCAACTGTGATGCATGGGGGTGGAACATGTCTATGGGTCCATACTTCATGAACTTCTGCTACGAGAAGAGATTTTTGTATGAGATCTAGAGATATGATAGTGTGTGTGTGTGTGTGTGTGTGTGTGTGTGTGTGTGTGTGTGTGTGTGTGTGTGTGTAGTGGAGAGACTGTGGTCCTGCTGAACCCTGGGCTGGGAGATCGGTTGATCTGCACTGCTACTGATCAGCTCATCTCCTCCTACGAGGCAGAGAGGCCATTGGGCAGCAGTGCACAGTGGACCGTTGCTGAGGGCAGTGACCATGAACAGGGCCAGAGGCTCGTTCTCAAACACCCCAAGGTACAAAACACACACAAATACAGTATACAGGTTCTTGAAATGGTTCTTTAGGTGACGCCGTAGAAGAACCACTTTTGGTCATATAAACGTTCGTCATATATGTACGTGGATAAAGCAGGGGACAGAAATTTTACATTGATATGCCATAATATTATGACCACCACATTGTTTCTCCTCTCACTGTCCATCCTATCAGCTCCTCTGATCACACAGGAGCTCTTTGTGGTTCTATAAATCCAGACTGTAATTCATCTGTTTCTCTGCAGACTTTATTCTCCTCCTTTCACCCTGATCTTCAATGATCAGGACCTCACATGACCACCACAAGAGCAGACATTATATGGCTGGTGGGTCATTCTCAGCACTGCAGTCACACTGACGTGGTGGTGGTGTGTTAGTGTGTGTTGCTGATGCAGTGGATCAGACACTGTTTAAACACTGCGTCCACTCACTGTCCACTCTATCAGACACTCCTACCGAGTGTCTCCACCTTGAAGATGAAAAGTCAGAGACAGAAGCTCATCTCTTCACAGTTTGTGTTGGTGAGTCCTCTAGTCCTTCATCAGTGCCACAGGGCAGCTGTCAGCTGGACCACTGGTTGGTGGACTGTTCTTGGTCCCTTGGTGACACTGGGGATTCGCTTGCTCCAGCAGCACTGCTGTGTCTGATACACTCGTACCAGCAGCACACCGCACACCCTGCATGTCAGTGTGACTGCGGTGCTGAGAGCTCCTCACCATGATCTTTCTCTGCTCTGTGTGTCCTGTGAGTCTCTGATCATTGAATCAGGAGTGGAAGAGAATATAAGAGATGTAATATATGGGCTAACTTCCTGTTTGATTGTAAAAACACGGAGATCATCATAATGTTATGCCTAATCAGTAGTTCATGTGCAACGCTGACAGCACACCTGACCAAGCGGTCACTGGATGTGACGTCCTGCAGTTCACACAGAGCTGTGAACCATTATGAAATTTCTGTTCCCTCCCCTTCTCTTCCCAGTGGAACTTCCGTGCCTCACGTGAGCGACGGCCAGGAGGTTTTTAACTATTGGCAAAAGCCACAGAGTTGTGGTCGTCTTTTTCCTGAAATGGAAAGAAATATAAGCCGCCTCGTGTCAATTAAAACTGCTGGAAAAAGCAAGCCAGCGCACCAGTTGGCAGACTGGTGAAACCAAACCAGTAATAACAGCCATAGATTTCGTCTTGGGGTGTCTTTGAGGTTGTAATCAGTTAATGTCAGCGAGGATGCAGGGTGTTTCACCTTTGACTTCTGTGTCGTAGCTCCACCCTCTACCACCCCCACCCAACCTCTCTCTCTCTCTCTTTCTCTCCACCAGCCACCTCAGGCAGGTAACTTGGCACAGCAAAGGTGACTACAGCCTGCGTCATGCCCGATGTCAGCAGCTGTCTCCAGGTGGTGATCCACCAGGTCAGTAAGCGGCGCGCTCGCAGAACCCCTTCAGCAAGAACAAGGGGATGGTGCAGTGCGTCTCCTTCCACCCCATCCGGCCGTACTTCTTTGTGGCTACTCAACGACACGTTCGCGTCTACAACCTCATCAAGCAGGAGCTCACCAAGAAGCTCATGACCAACTGCAAGTGGGTCTCCAGCATGGCCATTCACCCAGAAGTAGGTGTCACTCGAATGGGAAAACTGGAATGACCTTTGTAAAAAGATTATTGCCGGGTTTCCTGCACGAGAACTGTCCGCTTGTTCATGGGACCTCAGTTGAAGTAAATGAGCTGGTCTAATCCCAAATTATGTTCCTTGAACAATGGCAGGAAAGTGGACATTCCTGGTTCAGTTGGGTTTGTCTCTGAGTGTCCAGATTGAAGTACCTCTTCAGTTAGGGTCCTAGGAGATCAGCAGTAGACTGGTCCAGCCTCGTAGATGTTCCGTTTTAATCTCTGATGATTGTCCAGGTCCTGCCCTCTGGGAACTGGACAGTTTAGGTCTGGGTACCATTCAATTCCAGAATGCAGGAACTGTACCAAGTGAGACGGAGTCCAGTCAGAAGGTGCTTCCTGTGAGTATCTAGACCAGGACTGTCAAGATAATGGAGCAGGTCCTGTCTAAAGTATCTCTTGAGTGTCTGGGCAGGACTATCTAATTTTCCTCCTGAAGGAACAAGATAATCATCAGATGCAGTTCCAATTCAGAAGACAGGGTGCTTTGTCTGTAGCTTCAGGACATCAGCTGAATTCAAATCAAACGAACCGGTCAGAATTGTTCCTTGGAACTGTCAATTTCTGGTCTGCTGGATGGAGCACAGAAATGCATTTGACTGGACAATCTTCAATTGCAATAAAGTAGACCGGACCAGTGCCAGAGATGTTCCTTGTGAATGTCAGGACCACAACTAGACAATACTTGTCCTGTTGGGTCAGGAACAGGACAGTCAAATGAGAAGGTTCCAATCCTGGATGACTGCGACTAGAAAGTCCTCAATTAGGATAAAGTGGACAGATCTGTCTGAAGTGTCTTATGAGTGTGTAAATGTCAGGAGCCTCCTGTTCTGCTGGGATCTGGATTGAAAGATGACCAGTGCCTGAAGTCTGTAAGGCTGTTAGCGGAAAGCTAAACTCTTAAAAATAAAGCTTCAGATGTTCTGGGAGAACCATGGTTGTAATAGAGAAGAACGTTTAGTAGAAGAAGTGGTTCTACTATGGGTCTCCCCTCAAAAGGACCATTGGAGCACCTTTATTACACAGAGTTTAAACAACTGTTACGGTTTGGCTCATTTCCCTGCGGTTCTGCTCTTGTTTCCCAGGTGACAACGTGATCTGTGGTAGCTACGACTGTCGTCTGGCCTGGTTTGATCTGGATCTCTCCACGAAGCCTTACAAAATGCTCCGGTGAGTCGGCTCAGACACAGCACGTGTATACAGAGTCCTCAGTGGTTAGTGTCCTGGGTCCTGTTGATCAGTGGATTGTGGGTTCTATACCCGTGTCCTATGTTATACGCTGCCACTGTTGGTCCCTTGAGCAAGACACCGGAACCAACTGGTCCATGGGCTCCAGGACTGACCATGAGCCCTGACCCTCTAAGTTAAGATATTTGAACATTATTATTATTATTTTTATTACATCACTCCACCTTATTTTCCGTCTTTGTCAGGCACCACAAGAAGGCTCTGAGGGTGTAGCGCCTACTGCGCACCACCCCTGTTCGCCTCGAGGTCAGGCGATGCCAGTGTTATTTCTGTCACGGGATGGTCTATAAGTGAGTACCGTCGTCTGTCCCTTGATCTCTATCTCTCTCTCTCTCACTTGTGCACATGCTGTCTTGGTCTCTCGCTCACGCTCACTGTCTGGGCCTCCTGTACACCCCTCCCTCTACCCCCGAGGAGCTCTCCCCTCAGCCTGCCTCCCTCTTATCCCGTCTCTCTCTTACTCCACGTTTGGGCTAGGATCCAGTGTATCCCGTAGGGCAGACACTCATCCAGCCAGTATAGTCAGGGAATGCTCTTTGAGCAGCAGTAATGGTCCATGCATGGTCGAGGGCAACACAAATCTGGATCAAAAGCCTTCATCAGCTGGCCTTAATAGATCCCTTTATGCTCAGCCCGAGGATGTAATGTTATTTTTCCACTTTTTTGGGGCCGTAGTCAGGCTGTTGATCATGCAGCCATATTTCCAGTCGTGTAGGTTTTATTGTAACTGTAATCCTCCCAACGTTTAACTGCACAGAAAGGAAAGGAAACGTCTGCCATGTTCTGAACCAAAGATGCACTCTACGTCCAAAACTTAATGGACACCCCTTCTAATGAAAGCATTCAGCGGCGTTGAGCTGCACCCGTTGCTGACACAGATATGCAAATGCACACAGCTTGTCTTGTCCCTGTAGAAGTACTGCCAGGAAAGGACACTGGACAGATGACACTTATCAGTGTCTAATATGAGTGGACCCAGAGAATTATAAGACCCCCAGCATTGAGCTGTGGAGCAGTGGAACTGTGTTCTCTAGAATCATTTGGGGATGAGTTACTATCAGATCCTCACAGCAGTGCTCCAGAATCTGGTACAAAGTCTTCCCTGGACAGTAATGGACCAGAACATTGATTTCTCCTTCTCTTTGTGTCTTACAGTGACCTGCTGCAGAACCCTCTCATCGTTCCAGTTAAAGTTCTGAAGGGTCACACCATCACCCACGACCTGGGGGTGCTCGATGTGGCGTTCCACCCCAGTCAACGGGTCTTGCTTCTCCTCGGGGCCGATGGAACGATCAGGCTCTGTTTACTGGTGTGCCCAGGCCTGTCAGTAGTTAAGCGTCTCCATCTGAAAGTGCTTCACGTCTTCAATCAACACGCGAGGATTTCGGACTGATTTGGAGGGTGTGACGTTTTTAGTCTTGTTTCTTTTTTACAGTGTTTTGGACATCTGAAGCTTTTTCACTTCTGGAATATCAGGAAAATTGAGGACTCGTGTTTTCTGAAGACTCGTACGTGCCTTTAAGTAATCTGGGTCCCCGATTGGACAGGGTCTGGGGTCCCCGATTGGGCAGGAGGGGTAAACAAGGGCTCCGGCTGGGTTGTACACTGCTGCACGTTGGGCAGAGGTGGAACCCGTGTGAGATTAAAGTGGGCTGTAACGATGGAAGCCCAACTGGGTCCCAGTACAAATCCACTCGGAGCCCATGCCCACCTGGCCATTCCGCCCAGGTGAGCCCCACGCTGAGCATGCTGTCTGAGGCAGCCCGATCCTCCACCAGCGGGAGCGAGAGGCAGGTTTGATTTCCTACCACCTTGGTGAACCTCCGGAAGGACCTTTTCCGTCAGCCGAATCGAGACCTGCTGCTAATCTATCGGATAAGCAGACGGCTGCCAACAAAGCGACCGCGTGTTCAACCAACGCCCCTGTCAGAAGGAAACTGCAGAGAACAGTCCAAGAGTCCTGTCCCACAATTAAACCTAAGCTTGATTTTCATGGTTGGGCGGCATTTGGCTGAATCCAAGTGATGACCAGGCGTATTCGCGTGTCATTTCCTAACATGTTGACTTGTGAAACCTTGACCGCGAATATTTCTGTGAGCCGTTATTTTTAATTAAAGCTGGTGTTCCTTGAAGAACCTTTTTTTTCTTGTCGTTCTTGCTGTCCTTTCTTCCTCTGTTTGCCACAGGTCAGCGAGCATGATTTGAAAAACCCTTGAAATATATGCAGCGAGGGAGCGAGGATGGGTTCTTTCCTGCGTGGAGGCCCAGACGTGAGCGATCAGAAGCCTGTGTGTATTATAGATCAGGTTTCACCAAGGCCGTCCACCTACGAGCGCCTCTCCTCTCTCTTGCCATCAGTCTCGAGTCTGCACGCCTGCCGGCCTTCCTGGAGAGAGCGAGGGCAGGCTGTCAGCTTTGTTCAGACCCTTTTTAAGGCTTTAAACACATCTCTGCAGCTCCTTCACCGTGAACCAGTGAACGCTCCTGAAACGAACATGCTCAATGCTCTTCGGAAGTTGATGTTTATTATGCGCATAATCTCCAGAGGCTTCATCATGCCAAGTCACCAACTCCTACTCGGAAACCGTCCATTATTTGATGGTGTGAATATGATCTACCAAAGGAACAGGAATCACCCATAATTCCTCCAAACTCACACCTGATCCTAAAGAGAACCTGAATCTGTCGCTAAAGACAAGATGGTCCCTGCCACAAAAGCCAGAAGGTGACCCGTGACTTCGTCAGAAGGTCTCGTGGCGAGAATTTCATTGTAGCAGCCGTCCATGGCCCTCCAGTTCCTGGAGGTATGGAGACCCCGGTCTAATCAGACCACAGCTGTAGTCATTGCACTGCGTTCCAAATTATTATGAAAATGATGATATGATGGTGTTTGTTCAGCAACAACAAAAAAACTTCATCTTACTGATTCAAGTTATTCTGCAAAGTTTCAAGCCTTTGCTGGGTTTGTAAAAGTGGAAATGGTCATTTGTTGAATTTGCTGCATGAAATCACCTGGCATGAAGATGATTTTGCTACGGAAAGGCAGGTACCATGTACCATTTTTGTACCATGGCACAAAGTTGTCAGTCAGAAACTTGATATACTTTGCTGAGGCCATTTTCACACCTTCAGGGACCCTTAAGGGGGCCTACCAACTGTCTCCCCATGATTCCGACCCAAAACTTGACTCCACCATCTCCTTGCTGACATTGTAGTCTTGTTGGGCCACCCATTCCATCATCCTGGACCATCGAAGCAGTAAAATAAATTTGTCTCATGTATGTGTTTGGTGAGCATTCTGTTTGTGAGCGTTGGTTAAGGGTGGCTGAATTGGCGATTTATAAGCAAGACACTGGAGGATCCTACACCTTGAGGGTTGTGAGACTCCATAGGCACCAGCAGCTTCAGATCTGTTTGCTGCTTTGTAATGAAATATCTAATGTTTTCATAATAGTTCATAATGTTTAGTGCACTATTAGATGCTTTAAAGCAGCGGAATCCTTTCTCTTCCATATTGCTGTAGGCTTCTGTGTGGCTCAACTGGCAAACCATCACGGAGTGTCTGCAGGTGATTTCAGTGTGCAAGAGCCTGAGACACAACCATGCATAGGATCAATCAAAAAAGTGTCTTCTGAGCCCCTTAAATTTGTATAATAATTTGGAGCACTGTCTATAAATCTGTAGGCAAATGACCTGACCATCTATTTTTGGTCAAAGAGTAAATTACTATATAATCTCATCTCAATGAAATGTCATTGACTGGTATTTCCTATTTATTTGTCAAAACCCAGTTGCTGGCTTCTTTCTGACCATAGATCTCTCCAGCTTCTGTCGAAGGGCTGCTTGTGGCGGGAGCTTGGACCAATGTTTGTGTAGAAATCAGAGTTCCATCCGCTGAGGTTTGCCAGGGTGTAGAGACTTTTATTTATCTTTCTAGACGCGAGTACAGCGGGTACGTTCGATTTCTCTAGAAGGGGTTCTATTAATAGCTTCTGAAATGCTGTCATTGTCCCCCGTCCAATTATTTCTCCTTGACTCCCTGAAAGCGCATTACCTTCGCTAATTTGGGACGCGACTCCTGTTCTCGCCATAAAAACATTCCGCGTTTGGTGTTTCTCAACGAGACGTTGGGATAATGGAAGAAAACTGCCCGTGATGACGGTTCTGGGAGTGGAACGTTGGCAGCGGGAGACCATCAGAACATTGCAGTTCCCCTTGAGATCAGATCTGGAGCTGTGGACCAAAACATTTAAGCAACTACATTTAAGAGTCGTCCTAATAAGATGGGAAATGCTAGATATTGCATACATGCATGTGTGGAGCAGTGAAGCAGCCACGCCCCACTCATAAAGTATATGCACTGTCCCATACGTAGTTTGGTCTGTTTTTCCACTCTAAAGTTTGGAAAAACTAAGCTGGTCCCACTTCACTTACCACGACATCAATTAACACCATCGGTAGCCTAGGGAACTGGATACTCAATTGATTGCAGCTGCTCCCCAAACTCACTCGCCCGCCCCGCTGACCTTTTGACCTTTAGCACTGGAGCTGTTTGGAATCACGTATTCTAGTGTGTGCTGAAGTTTTATTCTCATCATAATGAAAGGAAAAGCGGAGGGCTTTAAAGCATTTGATTGGCAGCCGAGTCAGACTCGAGTGTTTGGCGTAATAAACCGACAGCGGAGTCGTCTCGGCCCAGCGTGCACGGCTGAAATGCGGTAAGACGGAGACGAGGGGTCCAGACATTCTTGACACACTCTCGTCCAGACTGAAAATGGCACCTGATAGATTGAATTCAGGAGCAGAGCTCTCGTCTGCGAGATGACATCATAAGAGCTCAGGAAGACTTGGTGACCCCTTAATGACTTCCTCTGGTCGGCTCCTCTTTGCGGGCACAGCCAGACTGTCAGGCTTGCAGCCTGATGGGCCATCAGAGATCCTCTCCCCTGCTGTAAACCGCCCTTTTATTAGCTCTGCCAGACGAGGGACAGTGAATAGGGGGTTTGTTGTCTTCAGGTTTTTGCCGTTAAATTCAGAAGGTGCTGCGCATACTTTGCGTCTTGCCTGTCCATAATTTGAGTATGACTTCAGACAGTGGCATTGACGGTCACGAGAAGAAAGCCCTTCAGGCTTTGAATACTCTAGTACGGTGCAGTCACACGCTGGGTGCGTTTGTGTGTGTGGCGTGGCGTGATGCCACCGTGGTTTCCTGTCAGTGAAACCCTATACTTTGATCCATTATCACTCCGAATAGTTCAGGAAGTAGATTACAGTCTTGGCATGATCGCTGGTGTTTCATTGCTTTTCAATCTTTTCCTCTTCGCGTTCTATACTCTGAGCGAGCGGTCGAACAAACTGTAAATATGCGAAAGTCGACAGGGCTGCATTTTCGGAAGGCGCATTCCACTAGTGGAAAAATTGAAACCCTATTCTACCCTACAGCGTTCAGCTCCACGGAGGTTTCAGCCACTTAGAATTCATTTAGGCACGTGCTGAGTACGAGCAATTCCAGGCCGGCTAACAATATGTTGTCAGCAACTTTTCGGTGGCCGAGGATTGGAACCAGGTCTGGAAATGAAGTGGTATGATTGGAATTTACAGTTTCATTAATCAGTCGGTACGATGTACCACTGGACCACACTCTAGTCAGCAGTGAATAAACTGAGGAGATCTTGCTGTGTGTGTTTGTGGGTGCGCCGGGAGATGTTTTGGGAAGATAATATCAGCAGGGACGATAAAGGAAAAAAGTGCAGTTCCAGTGCTTAGTCTGTGGTTGCGCCGAATCACATACCACGCACTGCCTTTAATAGACTAGAGAAATGCTTACATTTGTAGTCAAATATAAAGTTGAAAGGAACATCTACTTTGTTTTGTTAAGTGGGAAATCTGTGTAACAGAAGTGGACAAGCAATCCAGCCTTTAGGTGATGCAGTGACCTATATCCAGCGTTATTCAGTTTCTCTGAGGGGCGTGGTGATCCCTGATCATGGCTGTCCGCCTGATTCAGAGGATTTCTGACTGAGATTTACTGCCACTGTAGTGAGCCAGTATGTGGCTGAGCTAAATACTGACCCCTACTCTTCTTACCCTGCAGTATTTGACCAATTTTCCTTGTACCAGAAATTTTCATCTGCTATTGTAATCCAGTAGGTGAACATCTGCAGTGATACACCTCCATGTGGCAGACCACTTCAGTTGAAGCTCTGTGGAGATTACCTCTTCAGTAGTAAAGTGAAGTGCTCTCTGAGCCTGCAAGGCACATTTGCGAATTAGAGCTTGTAGAACATCTTAACCCACATCTTAATCTGAATGCTGTAATTGTGTTCTAGCCTCTAAGTGAGTTTTACTGGCATTTATAATACGTGGTTTGATTTGGATTCTTTTACCACCAAAGTCAGTGGAGAACCGTGGAGCGGTATGACTAGTGCGTCTGTGGGCCTCTTCACTGAAGTAAATGCTTAGTTCACTTTCAGGCTTTTGACTTAGAAAGTTGATGTATCCTGCTGTCTGCTGTCTAAGAGGAGAAAGATGAGGTCTTCAAGTGTGAAGTACACACCATATCAGCTTTATCAAGCCATAACATTATGATCACTTCCTTGTTTTCTACACTCACTGTCCGTTCTATCAGCTCCTCTGACCACACAGGAGCTCTTTGTAGTTCTCTAATTCCAGACTGTAGTTCATCTGTTTCTCTGCAGACTTTATTCTCCTCCTTTCACCCTGATCTTCAATGATCAGGACCCTGAGACCACCAGGCAGCTATTGCTGTGGGTTGAGGTCATTCTCATTATAAATAACCTCAAATTTAATGCATAATGGTGCAGTGGTCCAACAAACCTTGATTTTCTGCTCAACACACCAGAAGGGATATCTGTGAGGCACAAGTTTCTGACATAGAAATGGCTGGGCCTGTGATGGCTATTCTGAGCATTGTGCAAAAGTTTTAGGCACCCTATGTAAATGAGAATGAACATCTCAGTGAAACTGTAATATTAGAATAAACACAAATAACATTCCCACCACCAGAAAGTGGGAATTGTTTTCCTTCCACCTCATCAATTAAATTAAACATGTCTCCAAAGTTCTAATGGTCTACTTTGGGAAATCAGTGCGTAGTGATGGTAAATCAGGTGTGCTGCTGATGGAATTGAACACATCCAGATGCTGATCCCGGGCCTTGGTGTCTAGGTCTCCTAGATCCTACTAAGTACTTGAAGCAGGCAGAGACAACCCCTGGACAGCTAATGGGACTAGGCTGGTGGCGATGGGAGGAGGAGGAAGGACGGGCGAGCAGCGTCTGGCCAAAGCAGCAAGGTTGAGTAAGGCCTTTAAGAGACAGGTGAGAGGCGTGAAGCTGGAGTCTCTTGGTAGAACTCCACAGCTCTTTTCAGCCCAAGAGCAGAACCACAAGATGCAATAAGAAGTCTCACGTTCATCACGGACCTACAGGTAGCTCTAACTACAGTTGATCAAAGCGCAGCTTCGACCATCAGAAAGAGACCAAACCAGTTTGATTATCATGGGAGGGAGTGTTTAAGTGAGGAAACCCTTACTGTCAGAGAACATCTAGACAAAGAGCAGGACTTCACAGTAACAGAACATGCAAAAAACAAACACAACAGCCCAGACTCAAGAAGAGGCGGTGTGGAAGTGCTGATGGTTTGTTCTCTGCTAAAAACTAAAAGTGAATCTCTCCATCTATGAAAACCACTATGAGATCTTTATTATTGTATCAGAGGGTTTGGAGTAAAACTGAGCGTCTGTACAAGGCGCGCTGAAACATCACAGAGCTGAAAGAATTCATGCGGAGGTAGGAACGTCTTAGAATTATGTCATTTTACTTGTATATTATCCACAATTTCTTTGTAATAGTCTTTGTTTTCTTATTTTTGCTTGGCAGCCAGAACTTCTCCACAAGTATCTCTGCATCTACATGACATTTAGTAGCTGCCAAGCGTGTTAAAGTCACTGCGCTGTGTTTCGCTGACAGGGCCTTTTTCACACAATGATTTTCCACTTCAAACCGGACCTGCGCTTCTGTCTGAGAAGGTGCAGCAGCACGGCTTTAGAGAGGGTGGTGGTGTTGATGTCTGGTGTGTCGGACTCTGATGTGTCCTGCAGTGATGCTGCTTTCTCTGTGAGCAGTTGAGAAATATGAGCGCTTTTTAGCATGGATCATCAGCCAGACGGTGAGGCAGGATCCACTGCACCAAAAGCCCTGATTGATGTTTTTCCTCTTTCTTGCTCCATTTGAGTGTTACAAACAGTGCAGCCGACATTATTGACATGGTGAGGGCACGTTAACGTTATTTTCCGAGCATCACGTTTGCGGAACTCTCTCTTTCGCCCGTTCGCCAGTCGCGCTGAGCGTATCTCTGATCGCGACCGCAGTCGCGAAGTGAGGTTTTGTGTTTGGAATCTGGAGGATGGCGATTCCAAGCCGATTATGGTTTTGAATGAGTCTGGTCCTCGGGCAGAAATAAAAGCAGGTTTATTGAGTATTAGACACAGTCACGCTTCCAGTGTTAATGTATAAGCAAACCAACACACATCTCCCCACAACCACACTCCTCGGATACGCCACCGACTGACGGGCTGTTTTTACGCTGTGGGCCTGCGCTGGGAGTAGGGCTGAGTGGGCCCTGAATTTTATGTACGAATAAATGAGCTCTATAATCGCACACTTCCTTCATGCGTGATAAAAAAAATCTTGATACTAAAACAAAATGCTTTCAGCTGCAGTTCCAGTTACGAGTTCAATTCAGTTTCTCGAACGACTCTTGGACGCTGCTTGGACAAATGATGGGGCCAGTTACATTATTATTTTATTATTTTTGTTACTATTAGCCTACTAAGGTTATAAAGTGATGAGATTATATCAGTGAAACAATGGAGAGTGCAAAGGTGAGGTCACATGAGGCGGGCTGATGCAACACCATACAGACTCCTGACTGATCAGAGAGGGGCGGGCTGATGCCCAACCTGCATGCAGACTCTGGCTGGTCAGAGAGGCAGGCTGATGCCCAGCCTGCATACAGACTCAGCCCCAGTCAGAGAGCGGGGCGTGATGGCTATTATGCAGACTCTGATCAGAGAGAGAGAGGCGGGGCTGGCATGCTCAACACCATACAGACTCTGACTGATCAGAGAGAGGCGGAGGCTGATGATCAACCTGCCGCCACAGACTCTGGCCTTGATCAGAAGTGGGGCTGATGCTCAGCCTGCCTGAACTCTGACTGATCAGAGAGAGGGGCGGGGCTGATGATCAGCCTGCATACAGACTCCTGACTGATCAGAGAGAGAAGTAGAGGCTGATGCTCGCCTGCATACAGACTCTGACTGATCAGAGAGAGGCGGAGTTAATGATGTACTGACCCAGTGCAGATTTTTATACGGAATGTGAGAAAGGAGGAATATTTGCTCTCCTTATTTGCTCATAGTGTTGGGTTTCAGAATAAATCCGAGAAGGATAAACTGAAATACATACATAAATAACAAAAAATAATATGATATTTAGGTTGTTTTTATTTTATCTTTTTGCAATACAATTATTAAATGTCTAGTTAGTCTAACGTACAAATAACTCAAAATTGCATTTGCACAGTAAAATAGGACTAGACCTGTCCTACATGGACCTGTTGGCACAGAGTCTAATGCTAGTTAAAACTAACCCTACCTAAAACTAACCCTACCCTTAAATCTAGCTTAACCCTAAGCATGAACCCAATCCTAAACCCAACCCTGAACCTAAACCTTCAAAGCCAAAGCTAAAGCTTACACCTAATCCTAAAACCTAACCCTGTTCACACTGAATCAGTTTTAAAATCATCTAAATGTGGCAGGAATCTGTCTAAAAGTCTAATTTTACTGTCTAAAATCCAAATTCTTAATTTGATTTGATTCTTCTTCAAATCACACTCAAGAACATTGTTAATTCATGATAACCCCTGCTCTAAACATAATCAGTAATCTAAACCTCGTCCAAACCGGGTGCGTTGATCAGATTCAAAACCCTGGATATAAATGCTACATTTCACTGGGCTTCTTGCTGGTCAGACTGAAGAGCTCTGTCCAGTTCGAATCAAATACTTGTCCAAGTCAGATTTGAGCTGTTTTGGCGGTGACCCCTGTGAACAAGCGGAGGTCACGTGCAGAGACTGTCCACCCAGGCTGCGAGGCGCGGTAGCCAGGTCAGGGCGAGCCCAAAGCTCCCAGAGGAAGGCGCAGGCCAACCGCTCGCTCCACACATCCCCTTAATCACCCAACAGTCAGCTGTCCTGTCTCATGACAATGGAGCCCTTCTTCCAGCTGAAGACTTTGAGATGTCGCCCAAAAAAATACATTCCTGCAGGATCCTTCTGGGTTTTTTTTCTGTCCTTCTTTTCGTTACAAAATTCCAACAGGAACCGAAGCCCCCGCACGTCCTGCTGAAACGCAGAGCACGGTTCCGCAGAAGGCAGTCGGGTTTGATACTCCTTGGCCCCAATTTTTACACGCTGCCTGCAAAAATCCAAGTTTGGGAAGTTTACAGTCATACTTTTTTTAATTGGAGGAAAACAGCCCTGTAGACTCTTGGCAGCAACTAATTCGGATCTGTTACAAATTACTGCACAAGCCAAGAGAGCCTTTTTATTTTCCTCATGTGCTTACAACCCCAGCAAATGACATCATGGTCCTCTAGCCGTGCAGACGGTGGTGGAAGCAAAACCGCACCGAAATTGAGTTGCCTGAGCTAATTTAGAGAAAAGTAAAAGCCTGCTCTCTGGTTTCTTTAAGCACCACATTTGATATGGAAGGGGCGGCTTTGAAGGAGAGGCCAGGCGGAGAGGCAGACTCCTGCCCTCTGCGCACCAGTAACGAGTACTGGCAGCACCCACCAGCAGTCTTTTATTATCTGGACACACACAGGGACCTCTTCCAATGTGTGTGTGTGTGTGAGAGAGAGAGAGCGAGACTTTAACAAATGTTCCAGGAGACCATCACACCTACCCCAACACGTGTCATGCTGGTTTCCTGTGAGTGAGACCAGGTTCAGGTTGTTTTGTATGATTCTAAGAAATTTTTCTGTTGGGTTTCTCGCTGCTGATCTGGTAGGATAGTTCTACCTGCCACATCCAACTGTTCTCCCCTGATGATTGGATTTCTTTCTGAGCAACCCTCAGAGTACTGTCCCATTGCCATGCACCACCGGAGCTGAACGCACAATGCAGTGCTGTTCATTTGCCAGTGTTGTCATTATGGTTTTAATGATCTTAATCAGAGCTTCTGAATGATATCTTTACTGCTCAGTGTGGGTTTGTGGACAGTAGGAATCCGGGATGATGGTCACTATGGTGTAATGGGTAGATGTCATTTGGAACTGAGTGGCTCAGCGATCTAACGCACTAGCACTATGATCCAAGGATCCAAGGTCCAAGGTCATGCTGCTTGCCCTCAGCAGCCGGAGTCAGAGGGTCAAAATCAGGTAGACAGGATGGCAGTAGATGGCGCTCTCTCCCCACATCCAGTGTGATGCTGACTGTATTGGAGCTGGGCACCAGGCGCTTTTCTCCATATGTTTTGGCTGCCCAGCACTGGCGACGGTCTGAAAAGAGGCATCAAATGAAGCATTTAGGCATGTGCTTGTCTTCACCCTCCACAAGACATATGAAGGTTTCCTGTGGTTTTCTGGTACCAGACAACATTACAGCAGATCCTGTATGTCTTATAGGTTGTAGTCAGGCCTCCGCAGGCACCAATGAGCTTTAGTTGCCATGACCTATCGCTTGATTCACTGGTTGTCCTTCCTTGGAAAGCAGTTTGAGTACTGCATACTAAGACACTAACAAAAAGGCCTGCCTGACATTTTTGGAGATGTCCTGACCCAATTATCTAGAACATGACAGTTGGTTTCTCTGATGTTTTGGACATAGTATAGTGCAGTGTGTCTGGCAGTCTGATGGACTAGTCTGTGCTTGGAGAACAATACTTGCTTGACTGCACTGTGCCAACTGTCAGGTTAGAATGGGGGATAATACTGTGGGCTTGTTTTCAGGAGCTGGCCTCAGTCTTTTAGTTCAATAGCTGATAGACAAGACATTTTGGGACAGTCAGACAAGGCCTCTGGTGAGCCACAAGGTCTCTGCACAGTCAGACAAATTTAGTGAACGGTTTATCCAGGTTCCTGTCAGTTGCATGCCACTAAGTTTGCCACCTACCCCACTGGGCTTGTTTATTTTTCCACCTGCTGGATCTCTGAAACACTACGAATGAATGAGCTGCACATCACGATATGTTATCTGAACTGAGGATACCATCGTTTTAAATGCCATGATATACCATTTGAGATACAGTACAGATACCATTACTTACCAAATTCATAATAATCAATGCATTTGGAAATAGGATAACAACAATACCCAAAAGCTTTGTCCACAGTGTGTCTTGAAGGTTGTTGGAACTGAGAAACAGCTTTGGTGGGTTGGCTATTTTTTCCACTAACTGACCAATGCAGCGGAAACTCACATGTCTGATGTTACTTCTCTGCATTTGTTCATTCTCCTCTACAATAGTGGCTAAGAGTCAGACCTTCATCATCACTGTGGGAATTCCCAGGGTTGCATAACCTGTTGCGTAATTCACAACAAATAAGTCTCAAACTCTTTTTAGACTGAATTTCCCATTAATGCTTGACTGGACCGAGGACAAAGACTGACCGATCATCTGAGCATGCAGAAACGCACTCCGTGGTTTCCCTACACTACAGCTGACGGCCTTGCAGCCTTCGCTGGAGTGGGAAGACCACTTCGGGTATTCTTCGGATTAATAACCCGGTTTCGGTCGTACCTTGAGTGCCGAGGCGCGCCAGTAACTACGGTGGGTTTGTGGAGATGTGGGGCGCTGGCCAAGCAGATAAAAATGCCTCAGTGCCCACTGTCTGGGCACCCGCGCCCTATTTCAGCACCGATTGCTCTGGAAATTGACATCGGCATCTCTGTGAAAACAGGATGTGGGGAATGAGAGAGCAGGAGCAGGCAGATGATCAGTCCCAGCCAAGCGGCTGCAAAGCCCGTTCTCCTGCTCCTGCTGCTTCACTTTGTGCCGGTATTTCCCTTTATATTTCTTCCACAAGGAGACCTCATCCTCCACTCCGGCCCGGTCATGAGCTCGTGAGTAAACACTAGAGACTTTTAAGCTTAACCACAATTCTGGGTGTGGCCAAAGAAGCAGGCCGTGACCTTGACTATTCGAGGACAGATCCTGAACAGATCCTCTGAGTGTCTGTTTTAAAATCTGATGTTTTTTTATTATTAATTTTGTAAATGTCAGAAATGAAAATCGTTTGACCTTATAGGCTGTTAAGGTTATTAACTGGTCCTGGTATGGTCTTGCTGGGGTGGGATGTCTGGATGTTGTCATTCATTTCCGATGCTCATTCTGAACCCAGCTTCATCCGATGCTCCAAACTCTCTGGGCTGAAAATGAATACATGTCCAGAGCACGTAAATATGGGCATGGTCAGGTAGGTCAGGTAGGTCAGGTAGGTCAGGTAGGTAGGTGGACGGGCAAAGATCGAATCTCATCCTTTCATTCAAGGACTGGACGTAGAATAATTGGGGATAAATGTTCATCTTCTTAATTGCGGGTCATTGATTGGTTGCAGTGCCCACCTGAAAGACAACATGAACATGATCTCCCATGCAAAACCCTAAACTCCACTGGCTCGACCGTCCTCCTAAAGCTTTACCTCTCTGCTGTGATTGTCAGCTTTCCTCATCTCTCATAATTCTCCTTCTCCGTCATTTCATTTTAGTGCGAGGCCTCACAGTTCTTCCCCAAAACTAGCCTGCTCTGGCTCTTGGCCTAATCCCACCCCAGCTGCGGGGTCCCCCTACGGCCATAAATCTGAGCCCCTAAATCTTTACCTGGACGCCGTTCAGAAAGTGCACTCCTGGCGGGGAGCTGGGGGAGGGGATGCTTAGGGGTCAGAGGGGCAATCACGATCTCAGTTAGCCTCTTGAGTTGATCCACACACACAATCCCTCCGTCTCACTGACCTACTTTTTCTCATCAATCCACTGCAGACATCAGCATTAAAGGTTCTGTGAAAATGATGTTTCCGTCCCCTCCGTTCACTCAAGTCCAGCCGAGCGTGCCGGTGTCCAGCATTGTTCTTTAGTTTCCTTACAGGAGCTATAAGGCTAATGTAGCTAACAATTAATGGAAGTCTATGGACACTAATTAGCATTGTAGATACCGCTTGCATGTACATCACAAATACCTGCTCAACCAAGTGTTAGAGGTGTTCAGATCAACTGAGCACTGAGAAAACAAACACTTATTGTAACATAACAACAACAACAACAACAACAACAATAATAATAATAATAATAATAATAATAGCATGTGGTGTAGATATCATGCTCATAACTTTAGTTCTGAAGTGTCAGATAAAAAAAATCATTTCAAAAAACGTTTTACATTTTAATACAGTTTTTATTTAATAAAATTAAATGAATAAAAATGTTAACTATAAATGTTTTAGTTTATTATATTTGGTTTATTATAAATGGCGTAGTTGACATTATCATTTCTTTCTTTTTTTAAATAAACCATGCTGTGTGTTGTTCCTTTACAGCCCCCTTCCTCTCTGATCAGTCAGGTCTGTATGCAGGTTGAGCATCCCAGCCCCGCCCCCTCTCTCTGATCAGTCCAGAGTGCAGCTGGGTTGATCCTCCCAGCCCCGCCCCTCTCTCCTGATCAGTGAGTCTGTATGGGTTGGAGAGCATGTTGCCTCTCTGAGTCAGTCAGAGTCTGTATGCAGAGTTGAGCATCATATACTATATCTTACATATATGCTTATATATATATACTCTCTTTATATATTGTGTGTGTGTGTGTGTGTGTGTGTGTGTGTGTGTGTGTGTGTGTGTGTGTGTGTGTGTGTGAAGCCAGATAAATTGACCAAAACTCAACAAACAGATCATTATCATACAGTACTTTCCTTAATGTCTTGTTTTTCATTGGAATGCTGAGTCTAATTCTACTCTGGAGTGTGTGTATCATCTATCGATGGGTTATTAATGGGACGTCAGTTTGCATTTGGTGTGAACATGATCAGAAACCCGCTTATTTAGGTGAAGGGTTGTCAGTCAGAGAGCAGAACTTGGTGAACTCCCACAGGGTTAAGTGCTTTCTCTTCATTCCTCACAGGGATGTGATTCTTAATGTTCTGTGTGGAGGGGCTGGAAGGACGGGAAGCAGGTTTACGACGGCCCTGCTCTGTTTGTTTGTTTTGCTCCTGTGCTCGTCCTTGGGCCTCGGCCCAGCTCTGGCACGGCCTGAGGCAGCGGCCTGTCAATCATGGGGTTGCGGCCTCCAGGGCCGTCCGCGGATCACCGAAAATGGAGCACGTATTTGCTGGATCCCAACTTTCTCCACGGAAAGAAAATAAGGTAATGGGAGCTCAGAGAGGATTTGCTCACCCACGTCCTGCCCCCCCGTGAGCAGCCGTGCAGGTCTGGAAGGATGGCGTAGTCGGCGGGCTTCAGGGGAGCACGTTCTCGAGGCCCAGGCCGATCATCTGTTGCACATTAGGCCGAGTGGAATGAACTAACGGTTTAATTTCAAACTGCCTGTAATTACAGGACTGGCTAGGAAAGCGCTTGTTTCACCCCCGTCCAGATAAAAGAGGCCCCGTCAGAGGTGATCGCTCCCGCCGTGAGGTTGTGAGGTTACGCGAGCAGTTGTCAAATTTGTGTCTCTATTTGGCCAAAGGCTAATATCAGGTCACGAAGAGCCTGAGCCACATGTGAAGTCCGTCTGTGACCTTAAATGTTGACCATCACCGGTAATCTCAAATTTAAGTGGACTTAACTGCCCAATGACAGAACGCCCTTCAAAATGACAACCCCTCATTAGTCCATTACTTAACCTCACATCGCAATTACTGTCCCATTTACTGTCCAGTCCAGCCTAATCCGTTTAATTTAAGTCCTTTCCTCCCATTAAAGCAGGATCGTTTTTAACGTAAACAGCTTTCAAATCACGCTGATGCTCCACTGACTGTAACAACCAGGAAAGTGCTGCAACTGTTGATATTCTGGGTTCAACATGCCAGAAACTGCACTCTGTAACTTTGGTGAAACAGGCAGAACAACTGGAGAGAACCGCTTAAAGCCGAGCTTCAAATTCAAATTAGCTTCATGTTGAATTTTAAGATTTAATGTGCAGTTAATGAGTTAATGTCCACAGTACGTACTATACTGGCCCACTATAGACTACTGTCTCCCCCGAGAACGGACCACTAGAGAGTCCTTCACGGCCCCCCTCTTGCTTAAAGCATCGTTTTAAAGTAGGGATGGACAATGTAATAAAAGTGCATCTCACAAAATTAGAATATGGTTAAAAAGGTCATGTTTGTAATTTCATAAAGTGACATTTCAGGCCTTTTGTTGTTTTATTGTTGATCAGTTTGGCTTATAGATCATAAAAACCAGAATCTCAAAATATTAGAAATGTTTTATTCGTATTTGAATAAATTACTAATCACTGTATCAACTTTTAAACAAAAAAGCACGAAATAAATCACTTTAAATGTAATAAATATAAAATATGACACTTAATTTATTTAATTAAATGATCATAAATATTATAAAACAATGTAAATCATGAATATCTTTAAATATAGAATTATAAGATTTTAACATCATACTGATGCTTCACTGACTGTAATTGTAGGGAAGTTTAAAATATATTTCATTTTCCCCCAAAATTCATTTTTATTTTTATTTTTAATTTTAGTTTTTTTCTCCATTCTTATTTTTGTGCTGTTCTGTGCTCAGAACGCTGTTAACTGCACTATGTAAGTGGTCAGGACAACAGTTATTTAGGACAATTATGTCAAATTCTATAATAACCCTTTTTGGTTCCATGTATGGTCCTTATTAAAACATTTCTGTATAGAACCCTCTACAGCACATTCTCCATCAATCTGAAGAACCCTTTCCTGAAGCAAAGAACCCTTTATTTATGCAAAATGATCTTTCAGTGGTCCCAGTTCTATCTGGAACTTTTGGTTACTGAAGAACCCTTGAAGAACCATTATTTTAAAGTGTTTACTCCTGTTACAAAGCCAAACTTATACTAGTACAAGAACACTTTTTCAAAAAGGTTCTATATTCTCTTTCAATCTGATGAACCTTTTCTCAATGCAAAGATCCATTTAATCATGTGAAAGGATTCATCTTTTTAATCATGGAACCACTCTTTTCTAAAGAACCATTAGAGAACCTTCATTTTACCATCATTTTAAAGCCAAACTTGTAGCGATAGATGAATAATCTTTTTTTGGTGCTATATAGAACCCTTTTCAAAAAACCCTCTACAGCATTATAGCACATTCTCCATCCTTCAAGAAGGTTCTTTGAGTGGTCACAGTTTTATCTGGAACCAATGTCTGCTGAAGAACCCTTGAAGAACCCTAATTTCTAAGCGTGTAAAGAAAGAAGGGAATGAGTAGACAGGGTGTGACACATTTAAAGGGTTCTTCACACATGCAACACAAAAAAAACGGTTCTTCATGGAACCAGCAGTGGTTCTTCTATGGAGTGTGCAGTGATCGCTGCTGTTCATGGAAACGCTCCGATTCATTGGCAGCTCGTCTCCCAACACTGGGGAGGTTTAATCCAAGGTGAAGGAGTGTCTAAACTCCACTCTCCCGAACGGAAAAACACAGAACAATAAATTTACCACGTTCAGAAGAAATAAGAGAGAGGGAGAAACGCGCGAGAGCAATCTCAACAATTACAGAAATTTACTACGCTCGTAAACCTTTATGGAAATCTGACACCTGATGTACGGCTAAACGAAATACAATTCATATCGAAGGCAATCAATCTGGCCACCTTACGAGGGACACCAGGTCTGTGCTGAAACGAGGCCTGGTCTGCGGGCCTCCGGTGGGCTTTTAAATGGAGTATCACACTCAAGGTGGTCCACATTGAAGGCTGTGTGCTAAATGGGAGGCAGATGCTTGTCTGTGGCCACCTCCCCTTCAGTCGTTCCCTCCGAGCGCTCTCAGATACGACTATTCTGCTAAAACTGTCTCCGTCCCACACGTCTCGGATAAGTCACCGTGGTCGTCACGCCGCCTCTCGCTGTGCGGATGACGGCCGGGCCTGGACCTCTGCTCCGTCGAGAAAATCTTCGGGTCACAGATCAGGTTTTATCACGTCTCACTCGACGATAGAAACAGTACAAATAACACTGATGATTCAGTCACTGAAGACGTCTAGATGATGTCTCAAGCTCTAAATCTTGTGTTTATGTGCTTTCCTGTCCTCTGTGCAACCTGCTGGACAAAAGTATTGGGACCGCTGCTCATTCACTGTTTCGTCTGATTTCAAGGGTATTAAAAAGAGTTTATCCTGCTTTTGTTGGAGTCTCTAATGTCCAGGGAAGACAGTGTGAGGATTTGATTGAAGTGAGGTGTGAGGTCAGAATGTTGTATGATCACCACCCCACCTCAACTCCCCGACTCATCCATCTCAGAAGTACTGGATGGAGCTCCATCATTACAGAGAACACAGTTCCACTGCTTCACAGCTCAATGCTGGGGGGCTTTATATCCTCTAGTCCACACCTGCTATTAGACATGGAGACAATAGGGTCATGTTTAGGTCCTACTGAATTGTCAGAACTTTTGTACAAGGTAATGAGCTAATGTGCATCACACTGCAATCAAATTCTCACAGCAATGCTCCACGATTGCTCCAGGATAGTAGAAAGATTTACCTGAACAGTAGAGAAACTGTGAATGAGTCCCAATACTTTTGTCCATATAGTTTCCTACATATGCTTTATTATGTTAAGCCATTTTATTTAAATAAGCGAGGAAAACTAATTTGTCCATGATGGGACACTTTCAAGGCTGTCCCTTCCAGTCTCCCTCGAATTCCCTGGACATTGTTTGACAGGACAGTATTTGTTCTGTAATAAAAATGCCAAAACTAGAAGTAACACTGAATCTTTGAGTGGTCAAACAACATAAACGTCCTTCTCACTCTCTAAATCAAGTTTTCAGTGCTGTCCTTTCCTTCCTTGCTGGATCTTACTGGACACAGTTTTGGAACTGGAATCACAACGTAAAAATAAACGGCGATACTTAGAAAAACACTGAGATCTCAGATAATGAGACCAGGCCGGACAATCTCTAAATCAAGTGTCCTTCCAGACTGGGGCTCGGGTGACCGTCAGATGGCAGACTCAGATGAGGGGAACCGACAGTGGCGTCTGAGTCCCAGTCAGAGCCAGACGCAGTGGGTCGGGTTTTAGGGTCTCTCCTTCAAACAGTCTGAAGTGCCTTTGGCTGGGTCCGGCTCTGGCTCCACGCCGCAGGACCAGGCCTCGTGTCGGGCTGAAAGGGATACTGAGCTGACGGCCTCTCCCCACCGAAGGATCAGATAGCGTTTAAGAGCGGAAGAGCAAATCCACAGAGTCCCGCGCCCCGCTCGGCATGTCATAGATGGAGTATGCGTGGCCCTTCTACAGCACTACTGGGCTCAATAACGTCAATTACTCTCATGTTTGCCCTCCCGCTGACCCTCCAAGCAAAGCTGACCCTCAATCCATCTTTATCGGCCCATGAAACTCAACACACCCGCTGACCCACCAGGTGACAAATCGGGCCAGAGCAGCAGCCAGGTAGCAGACTGTCACTGGAATTCGGGAGGAAAGCCAGGTTTCACAACAGGGTGACGGGTGTGTGACGGGTCTGTGACGGGTCTGTGACGGGTCTGTGAGGGGTCTGTGAGGGGCTTATTACACATATGGTTTTCATTTCATAGCTCGATTTCAGGAGCAGGAGTTGAGCTGACGTAGTAATGAATAGGAACTGAGCTTGAAGTGCTATCAACCAACTCAATACAATTTGTGACAGTCAGAAAATCCAGATCGGGAATTCTTTGACGTCAATCCAACTCGACATTCCTCATTAATGAACGCAAGAAGTTGGTGGAGGTTTAACTGCGGGTTCGAATCCCGTTGTGGTTGATTATGTTGTTCTACAAAAAGCATACGTTTCGCTGCCTCATAGCTTAAGACTAACCGACTTCTAACCTGCCTCGGTCAAGTGAACGTAGACAAAGGACGACGGAATACCCTACATTTTGCTTCTCCGTCCCCATGTCATTGACTGGTTTAAAACACCGTGCTCAGAGAAAGATCCCAATTAGGTTCTAAAGTAGAACCATAGTGTGAGGGTTGGGAAAGGAAATCCGAATCAGTACACTGGTGCGATTTCCAGAGGCAACCGTGAAGTTGAGCCATTTGGCAGAAGCTTGTCTGGGAGAAACAGGAGCTGTATCCAAAAGTAACTGGTGTTACTCTGATTTATGGACAGCAGAGTTTATGATATGGGATATGTCGGGGTTCAGTCAAAACTCATGAGAAGGTGAAAGAGAATTCAGAAATATATCACCAGTTGCGGCACATGGAGTGGTTTCGCTGTGCAGGCTCCAGATTCGGGAATCCGCTCGGCTGTTGCGACTGCATGGCAAAAGGAAAAATGTTTCCCATTGATTACTATTGGTTTCAGTTGGCCCACCAGATATCCCCTAAATAGGGGCAGCTCATGTTACCCACTGGCCTCCTTATTGGGGCCTTCAGTCAACATGCGCTCTCTCTCCAAAGAGATGTTAGTAAGCTGAGGTCAAGGGAGCAAGCCTGGTCACCTCTCCAGGGACACAGCTCCTCTGTTCTCCATGAATCATTCTAGAGGCACAGTAGTAGGCAACAGACTTTTCCATGGTTAAGGAGGATCAAGCAGAATGTGCTCTTGATCATCTGCTCATATTCTCATCATCATCATCATCATCTGCCAGTTCTGACAGCACTCCAGCAGATATTTCTCGATATTCACCCTGAAGACCACGAAAGTAACTCTGTCGGGCTGCGTTCTTGATGATTACTGATCTGAATTTATACAGCAGCGATTACGTTTCTCTATATTTCAGCATAAATTTCAGCTAAAATGAAAATATCACACCTACTCTCTTATTTATTGAGGAAAATCTGTCTGTCTGTGAACCTTTAGGATCAGCACTTGAAGGTGAAATGAGAGTCTGGTGTTTCAATCAATGGGAGACAATCAGGTGTGAGTGCTGGATCTTCTCAGGAGCTCAGAAGAAGAGTTGTTCATGGTCATCAGGCTGGAAAAAAGGTTACAAAACCATCTCTAAAAAGTTCGGACTCCACTGATCCACAGGAGTGCTCCACCAACAAAGATCACACCCAGAGCACGGTGTGGAATAGTCCACCAACTCACAAAGGAACCCAAGGGAACTTCTAATCAACTGAAGGTCTTTCTCACATCAGCTAATGTTAATGTTCATGAGTCCACCATCAGGAGAACACCAAACAACTTTGTTGCCCATCTGCAGTTCGTTTTGT
The DNA here is from genome assembly GCA_034509495.1 of Acestrorhynchus altus. NCBI lineage: Eukaryota > Metazoa > Chordata > Actinopteri > Characiformes > Acestrorhynchidae > Acestrorhynchus > Acestrorhynchus altus. The sequence continues at coordinate 38,470,577 of CM067505.1, read as the reverse complement.
GGACGAATGAGACCAAAATATAACATTTTGGTTTAAATGAGAAGGAAAACATTGCACCCTTATCCCTTCTGTGAAACATGGTGGTGGTAGTATCATTGTTTAGGCCTGCTTTGCTGCATCTAAGCCAGGATGGCTCGTTATCGTGCCCATCACAGATGATCTTAGATAGATCTTTTTGGTTTAAATGAGAAGAGTTATGTTTGGAGAAAAGAAAGCACTGCATTATTGTCATCAACTATTATCCACAGGAATTTTTAACCCCTTCAGCACCGGAAAAGAACCGGAAGTGAGGCTTCCAAGGCCTGTCCCAAGACCTGTTACAGGGTGACGATGAGCCTGCTGGACGTTTATTTAAGCGGTAGCTGGATTTTGACTGATTCTGTGCAATTTGTTATTCTTCCTCATTTACGCTGCCCTGCTGTACGAAGCACGGGAGACTGTTTTCAGTGGCTGGGCTCCATCTGGTTTCTGTGAGCTTCCTGGTTAATTCTCTTACCACCTGTTTGACATTGCGCTTCCCCACAGCCTGCCCACACAGTGTGCACCAGAGGACCTAATCAAACCTGAAGGTGTACTTCTAAACTCAGCAATTGCTCCGTTTTGCTCTGTCAGAAGAATTAATATTGCCTGGGACACGTGTGGGTTTACTGATGAACGAGCTTTAAAATGCCCTGTCGTCTCCGACACCACCTCTCCCCGTTCAGCTCCCCTACGAAAGACATTCATCACTTCGTAAAGGAACTAAACAGACGGAGACGGTGGGTTTCGCCAAAATAAAGAAGTGCACGGAACAGAGTCGGTCTGCCCACCTGAAGCACCTGAGCGAGCGCAAGAGACATAAACAAATCATCAAATTACCACTGAACCTCCTCGAATGACTTCCGACTACATGAGAACCTTCTCTTCCTGTCTGCTAAATTCATACAGAGAACAGGATGCTGGCCTAGACCTAACACTTACAAACCAACCATAATATTAGGACCATCCTCTGACCACACAGGAGCACTTTGTAGTTCAACTGTTTCTCTGCAGACTTTATTCTCCTCCTTCCACCCTGATCTTCAATGCTCAGGACCCCACAGGACCACCACAGAGCAGCTATTATGTGGGTGGTGGCTCATGGATCAGACACAGCAATGCTGCTGGAGTGTTTCAAGACTGTGTCCACTCACTGCCCACGCAATTTTGGAAGAGGCCAGCCTTTCCATAAAAATGACCCACTCATGATTATGTCACAATGACCAGTGGTCCCAAATTTTCCATCCCTGGTCTGGACACCCCTGCCCTGCGTATTGTGGTGCTTTCCCTGCTCCCAATACACCAGATTCAACCCATTACCAAGCCCTTTCAGAGTTGCAGGAGCATGTTAAAGCATGGAATCCACGATAACATGCAGAGCAGTGGTGCCTCCAGGACCAGGCTTGAGAAACACTGGCCTAGTGGTTAAGTGTGCAATGTGCTTGCGAGGACAGCCTGGGTTTCAGGGAACCAGTCTTGTGACTGGGAGGGTGCTGGTTTGATTCCCTGAACTGGCAGGGCACAACTCAAGTGCCTTTGAGCACTGGGTGCTGTGGATAGGGCTGCTCACTGTCCAGAGTATGTCTTTCCATCTCAGACTCCTCCCAGTACAACTGACACACCAGTAATAACTGGTGCACCAAACCAAAAGCGTATTCCACGATGATTCCAGATTATACATATCTCACTTTCAGCTTTTAACTGACTTTGGGCCTAATCCTGGAGACTCACACACTTCGGGGCTGAATAAGGGCCAAGAACAACAGTCTCATCCATCAACTTCAGGAAGGGAGGCTGCTAATTACTTCTGGCTGGAGAAGACAGGAGAGAGGAGCACAGCGAGAACAGCTCTTCACTGAAAACCATTCACTAGGAAAGCTGTAGATCACGAAACCAAACACCTCCAGTTCTCCAGCGATGGCACACATCTTCTCAGAGGTCACCTTGTGTCCTAGAGTGGAACTACCTATATCAGCCTGTCCTCCAAACCGCTTCCTGAAGCCCGGTGATAACTGGTTCTTCGACAGCTCCAAACCACCCTCTCCTCAGCAGCTGTCAGGAGAATATATTAGGACGTCACAGCAGCCGTTTAAAGTCTCCGAAGGTAATTTTCTCCTCTCCGCTGCTGGAAAGTCAGGCCTGAGGTTGCGCGGCCTCTGCTGAAAGCAGTAGAAGATTAAGTATACCTGTCAGTTACACGTTTAAGTGCCCCGGAGTTAGTGCTCACCACCATACCTAAACAAATTGTCATTTTCACTCAATCTAAAGCCAAAGAAAACACAGAGTTTAAAGCAATGAGGTGATGTCGCGTAGCTCTCAATCCCACCTCCCACGCTTTCTCCTTCCACCGGCGTCGGGCAGACACCACATGCTTCGGTTAACGGTGCTGTTATCTCGCGAGAGCCCTATATTTCTGTTTTGGCTGAAGCCTGGCCTTGGCCTTTCAGGAAGCACTGCGTTATACATCACGTAGGCCTGGATTGTAAATGTGCTGGGGACAGACCAAACAGTGTTTCAACCTTTGGTCAGGAGATACCATCTCATTACCTCCATATATCTGATTAGGAGGAGCTTTTCTTCATTTCGCCCACTGGAACACATTTTTGCTCTTGGCTATTTCCGAATGGAGGTGGACTGATGAAACGTAAAGGGCTTCTTATTGTACAGAAGAAAGGTTCTTTCAGACATAACAGTTGATAAGTTCTTTATTAGAGGTCACTTAAGATGATTTTCCTTTGCATAGAACCTACACTGAAATTTCTTATTTCAGAAACAGAAACTTTGTCAAAAGACTCGTCACTGAGTTTCTGTCAAACAGAAACACTGAATGCTCTACTTTTTAAATACATAAAGGATGAAATACTATATATTTCATATTATATATAAATACAGTAGCTGAGAGAACAGTGTGAGCTTTGATGACCCACCCAAAATCAGCTGTTCATGTAACAGCAGATCCAGCAGCTCTTACTGTAGGATTACGAGTTAAACCGTGTTGAAGCCACTTTTCCTCCTTTAAGGGTCATTTTCACACTGAACTCGGCGCTTGGACACACGTTAACGATTCTCAGCTGCAGCTAATAAAGCTGGTCCACAGCACAGCAGCCACCTCACTGCACCTGAATAGCTTCGTTCTGAATTGATTTGACCCATAAAATCTGTTTGACTCGTTTTGTAATGAACAGCGTGACTGGTGTTACGTAGCTTATGTGCCATCTCGTTCAGTAGCATATTTTAGTGCTGCAGTTGAAGTTAAAAAAACCTGTTAATGCAAGTGAAAAATGACAATGTATTTCTATAGAATTGAATGGAATCAGGAATTCATTTGAATCTGGACGTTGTAAATGGGAATCAAATCAATTTGGGAAATCAGTGGTTAATCACTGATCCTGACCTAAAGCTACGTCTGCTGCTAGAGACACAAGAGGTGTAGAGGAGTTAGACTGATGCCATTCCAATTACAATTTCAATCTATGATTGAACGAGGTGGGAAATGCTGTAAATAGAGTTAAATAGAGGAATAATCACCATGTAAACACCTGTTCATGTGCATTTGTGTCTGCAAATTGTTGAAAAACTCAAAAGACCTAAACATTTTTCAGACAAATATCTGACATCAGGTTTTAACAACAACTGTAGAGCAAATTAAGGACAGGCGGACGGTTTTGATCCATCTACATTTCCGCTTTTCCAAAAATTACGGACAAATTCATGGGAGAAGGCCTTGATAAGAGGGATGAAAATGGTGTGGATGTTGGGTTTCCTGACGACCTGTTTGTCCATGTTGGTCATCTTGGCCTGAAGCTCCAACCGGAATACATTCGGACTGAGAAAATCTTAACGTATAAATGTATTTATGCATCATCCAGTTATAGCTGAAAGAGAACTCGGTGAAACTGTGGATGATCAGAAGTATTTAGTGTGAGGGACAGGAGGTGATAGAAGCAGGAAACATGGATATCTGCTTTCAGCCAAGAAAACCGGGATGACTGCTTTCTCCAAAGTCTACCTTGGCGACGCAACTCCTAATAAGATCTGTCAAAACTACCCGCTCGCCAGTGACCTCAGGAGAAACAACCACAGTATGGTGAACCACAGGATCTGGCAGTGAAAGCCCTCTGCTCTACACATCTCACCGAGCATTAATATGCCAAATCACCTCCTTTAGTTCAGCCGTTTAGAAAATTCATTATTTTTATTATATCATAACCCCGACTCTGACATTCTGAGGATATTATATTATATGTGGAGCTGGAGTTGAATATTTGAATATCCATGTTTTCCTTTTCATAAAGGTACAGCAAAGTTCTTCAAGTGATACCACAGAAGAAACATCCATCCATTCATCCATAATCTGCAGCTTATCCAGGGTCCGGACCGTGGAGGCAGCAGTCTAAGCAGAGGCCCAGACCTCTTTCTCTCTAGCCACCTCTTCCAGCTCCTCTCTGAGGACTCCAAGGTGTTCCCAAGCCAGCTGAGATACAGTCTCTACAGAGAATCCTTGGTCTTCCCCAGGGCCTCCTCCCAGCCAGACATGCCCATTACACCTCACAAGGAAGGTGACCAGGGTGCATCCAAACCAGTTGCCTGAACCACCTCCATTGGCTCCTCTCAACGTGGAGGAGCAGCAGCTCTACTCTGAGCTCCTCCTGGATGACTGGATTCCTCACCTTCTGAGGGAGAGTCCAGCAACCCTGCGGAGAAAGCCCATTTCAGCTGATGCTCAACCTGCATACAGACTCTGACTGATCAGAGAGAGGGGGCGGGGCTGATGATCAACCTGCATACAGACTCTGACTGATCAGAGAGAGGGGGCGGGGCTGATGACACCACTGACCCAGATATTGGGTCACACAGGAAAATGAGAAGGGAGGGAATGTTTGCTCTCTGTTCACACAGAGTTCAAATTTCAGAATAGAAACTGGATGATCAATGCAGCCGAACTGGAAAGAGTGGACCAGAATTCCAAAAACAGAACAGAACCTTCCAAAAGATGGTAGGTGAATTGGCCAGGCTAAAATCCCCCCCCTAGGAATTCTGGCCTTATTCAGGAAGAAGTGTTGCATTTATTGAATTCACACCACAGACAAGCAGCTCATCCTCGATGTGGATCTACGTCCAACTGGCCAAGAGACGTGGATTGAGAAAGCACATAAAAAAACCTTCAGACCCTATGAAGAGCCAGGGATGAGCAGCAGGATTTGTACCAGAAAATTGGCAATAAGTAACACCATAATTCTCAGGCCAGTATTCCCAGTTCACTCCCAAATCTAATGCGCTGCATCACAGACAACCTGGATCGGATAAAAGGTTTTAATCATGGTTTTGTCCGTCATAACTCATCGTATCAAACCAGTAGATCATACAGAATATTGGTGGGAAGAATTCCTGTTTCCACAGTGGTTTATGGGAAAGACTCTAATTGAGGTGTGAAGTGTTTATCGTTCCAGTCCTTCTGGAGTTGTGCTCTGATGCTTCTCAGCCTCCTCTTTGAGATGTTCTTGTTCCTCCTTCTCGATCTGCTCCTGCTCTTTGACATCCATGTCCTTCAACTTCTGCTCCACATCCTCAGGGATGTTCACCTCCAATAGGTTCTCCATTCCAGCTTCGGGCTCATCACCGATCAACACCTGCTCGTCACAGGAACACAAACACAGGTACAGAGGAACGTCAATCGCACTGCCTCCACATTCCGCAAAACAAAGAACATGTCCGATAGTGCAGCGGTTCCCAAACCCATTCCTGGATTAGTCCATATTCTGATGTTTCCCTGGTTCCGGTTCCAGGTTAGGGAAGCACTTTATGACTGGACTGTGGATGTTTACTCATTACGCTCAATATTAAGACACGAACCACAGACCTGTTTGGATTTTCGTTACAATTCCGACCACGTTTTTTCCAGGTCATTCCAAAGAGTTCCCTTACTTTGTCTTTTAACTGGGTGTATCGTTAAGCACCCTGTGACAGTGGTGGGAACTGATGTTCTGTGTGAATCTTAATTAAAGAAGAAATTCTCATTTGGGTCACTTCAGCTGTAGCAAAAAGGCAGCCTGGTATTCCAGGTCTAGGCTTGGGAATGCCGTGAGAGCGGCGTATGTGGTGTGTATATCAGTTGAGCGAGACTGACCTGCTTGCCCTGTGCAACGGCAGCGAACGAGCTCCCAGACAGCACAGTAGCTTTACTCTACGGCTGTCGAGTTCCAATTAGACAGCACGGGAAAAAGATATTCCATATCCCAGTAACCCGATCGCAGTTATAGCCCAGTTATATTTTCAAAATACAGTGTTGCTCAAAAACAGGCTATTAATCCTAGATAAATATTGGGCTTAAACTGAGCCTCGCATATTGGATGTTTTACGACGGTGATTAAAACGGTTGGGTAGAAACCCAAATGACTGAAGCTCTGCCTGTGGACTGCAGTTCAAAAGGGATCTCCCACATGTTATGGAGTAGATCAGGCTTTACTGACAGACCTTGTGACATCTTTTCCATGGCCTTGTTCCCTCACGTTATGACTGCCACCACGCCACAGTGACAGAACCAGGGTTTTTCCACCAAATTAGTGCATCCTGGGTTTTTTCCTCTCATAAAGGCCCTGTTTGGTGCACTGGAATCCATCTGTCTGCTGTCTGGGGCAGGACCAAGCACAACAACCTGACAGAAGCTCACATCTTTATACGGTTGTTTGGGCTGGTTGCCTCCGTTGTATTACTGGAATACGGAATATATTTTCCCCTGGATGTCTGGGAGTTGATTAGCTACTGTATACACCAATCAGCCATAACATTATAACCACTGATTGATCTACAATCATCTACGATCACACAGGAGCTCTTTGTGGTTCTATGATTCCAGACTGTAGTTCATCTGTTTCTCTGCAGACTTTATTCTCCTCCTTTCACCCTGATCTTCAATGATCAGGACCCCACAGGACCACCACAGAGCAGCTGTGATGTGGGTGGTGGGTCATTCTCAGCACTGCAGTCACACTGACATGGTGGTGGTGTGTTAGTGTGTGTTGCGCTGGTACGAGTGGATCAGGACAGCGTCCTGTGGGCAGCGTCCTGCGAGCACTGATGAAGGACTAGAGGACGACCAACACAAACTGTGCAGAAACAGATGAGCTTCTGTCTCTGACTTTACTTCTACAAGGTGGAGACACTCGGTAGGAGTGTCTGATAGAGTGGACAGTGAGTGGACAGAAAGCTATAGGGACAGCTCACAGCTGTCACAGCTCAATGCACCCTGTCAGCAAAGGGTGCAGCTTAAAGTATCTCAATGCATTCATTACAAGGGGTGTCCACAAACATTTGGACATGCAGTGGCGTACCTGGACCAGTTTTTCACAAGCAGAAATCACTTGCGGCTCCTTCTCCCACTTGTGAAACTCCCGCATGATGGGATACACGTTCTTCTCCTTCATTATCTGACGTCCCGTTTTGGTGGCTGTAAGCTGCAAACAACACGTACATCAATCAGACCATGACCATGTGGTGTATTCAGCAGAACTACAGCATACCAGAGTATGTTCTTTCAAAACGTGGCTTAGAGACACGCAGAACCTCTGTCCAGAACACTGGAGTTCACTGTACTCCAACACACCCACGTTTACTCGAGAAACTACTGTTTAAAGTAACATTATGCAGCATTGTAGCTGTAAAATAGCAGTTCTATTGAGGTTCCACTGACTAACGTGGAGAACGGCATGTCCGTTATTCCCACTCTGGTGCCGGAACGCTGCTACTGCACTAGGGAACTTTGGTGGAGCTGCACGAGAACATCTCTGCAGAACTGAGTAACATCAGGTGCTACTTCTGTATCTCTCAGCCTGTTCACAAATGCACGTGGGGCCCCTCAGTGTGTGATCTGACGTGCCTTACCTGAAGGGGGCGCTCGGGAGCAAAAATACCAATAGTTGCACAATGTTGCTTTAAGACCGATAAGTACTGTTTATAAACTGATGAGCCAAAACATTAAAACCACCTGCCTAACGTGCTGATTGTCATCTGGGTCAACTTCAGATGCTGATCTGTTTCTCTCAGCTTGTCAACAAATGCACATGTACAGCTGTCCATGAGGGGGCGGTCAAAGCTGGGTTTGGATTAACGGCAGTGGACTAAAAGCAAATTACACCTTCAATATGAATGGGCGGTGCCTCACACAATGCTGCTTTAAAACTGATATATGTAAAACGTATCTGTTCTGATTGGCTGCCGTGTTAAATAATTCATTAATTCAATAAGAATGGGTGGGGCTAATTAATATATAATAACTAACTGCCAGGTTTAGAAGGCATTAAAATAAAGAGAATTGCACTCTCCAACTGTAGGGGGAGCCCTTGAGCAAAAGTACTATTTCCCACATAATGCTGGTTTAATGAGATGATTGGTTGGACCAGGTGGACTCTACAGCATCCAGGACACTGTCCAACCCCGGAGGTGACAGAGGGTGAGATGAATTCACATCAGTTCTCTCGTGAAGACCACAGCAGGACGGATCTTACCAGCAGTAGTGTCTCAATAAGCATCTTGCGGATGTCGGGATCTTCCTCTCTCGTTTTGTCCTCTGGCAGATACTGCAGGTCCACCGGCAAACCTTCACACACAAACACAAACCAGTGATGGAACCGGCTTCTACAGCTACACTGACGCTGTGTGTGAAGGCCCGAGGTCACGGGAGGAAGTGGAAAGTTCACGCCAGCCGTGGTCCTTCATTAGACTTCCATGGTTCCTCTGAAACCCAGGCTGCTAATTATAAACTGGGGTAGAAATGGAACGTGTTCCACAAGGCTGTTAAATCCAGCATAAATAAGACGTTTGAAACACGGTTCTGAAACCACAGCCTCTGACAGTTAACCGAAGATGAGCGCGGTCGAAATTCATGACTTCCAGCGCTGCTGACGCTGCCCACATTTTCCAGACTGCATTAACTGACAGGCTAATAACGCTGGGCAGAAAGAAGTGTGGCCCCAAACCTGCAGCCTGACACGCATTCATTAACTAACACTGCCCTCTACTGACCCAAGCAGACCACTGCAAATGCCAAACTGGTCACTGGTCAGTTATTCGCTGACGTTCAGAATTCCCGTCCGATGGTTTCACAGGATTCCTTCTCACTTCTCATAAAATCAAAGCTTAAAGATAAAAAGAAACAAAATGTAGAAAATAAATATTGATGAGAACAGAAGATTCAACCCTTTTGAGCCCAAATCATCAAAAAATGTGAAAAAAAAAAATCATTTATTTGAGTTTCTGGCCAATTATTTTTATAATTTTATGAGACTTTTATTTTCAAAAACACTGGACGATCAACTTCATACAGGATTCCTGAGATATGAAGTGTCTTTAGTCCTTATGAACAAAAATAAATAAATAATAAATAAATAAAGATTCTAAATAAAGTAAATTTGATCAAAACACTGAATTTTTTTAGTGTCAATTGAAGACAGATTGGAGTCGCCTACGATCTGCTGATAAATAATATCTGGTACGTGTGACTGTGTCGTTTAGGACTTTTATTTATATAATTAATAATTATAATAATGAAAGTATTTCTTATTTTTAACTTTATTAATTAACTTTATTAATAACTTTATTATTAATGTTAACCCCTTAAACTCCCATTTAACCACTTGATTATATATCTAATGTTATCTGCTGAATGTATCTTATTCCAATTTAAAATATAAAAAAATAAAAATAAGTTAATAAATCTTAAAATATTACCATAAAAATGTCAAAATCACACTCGTTCATTTAATGATCTGCAGCATAATTACCTTCATTCTCCTCTTCAGAAAGCTCCTCTGGTCCAGCCAGGGGCAACAGCAGGAAGGGCAGAATATCCACAGCGTCGCTCAGCAACCACTCATGATGAGCTGGAAAGGGGAGGAGCCAAAGAAATAAGTCAGAGCTTCTCAAAGTGTGTCCACTCAAGATGAAGACAGATGATCATCACAACTTCTGATCTGACCCATCTATTCTGACCCGGACCCTCAGCCACGGTCAGTCAGGCATGGCGGGTTCGGCGTCCAGAGTTTGCTTCTTTCAGTTCTACTTTGGAGCTATGCTGCGAATGTGACACCAACCTCTAGATCAGTCTCATATCTCCAGTGCAGAACTACAGGAGCCATCTGTGGACATCACACGTCTCAGCTCGTCAGACCTGATCTGGACATAATGTCACTGTATTATACTAACCCAATCCAACCTACCCATGTGTGGATCACATCAGTGGACTGTGGAGTAGGTGGGGTCCAGGTGGGTTCCAGGTGGGTCCCAGGTGGGTTCCAGGTGGGCATGAGCTCCGAGTTGGTACCTGGGACCCAGCTGGAATTCCCAAACGGGCCCCATGGTTACAGACCACTTTAATATTAATCTTAATCCTGGTCCCATTAGGGATCCTGGTGTCCATCTGTTTCAAAACAATCAAATTATTGGTCTCAAGCAGAGAAAACATCTAAGTAGAGGCTGAAACGACTAAACTCGGGTTCAGAACTGTCCAGTGCTTTATTAAACCGTGGAAGGACGTTGGAGAAACATCATCTTCCAGGAAGGAATGTGGTGGGAATAAATCCTGGATGATGGTGATCAGCAGTCGTTTGGTGAAATCAGATGGTAGAAGAACAGCAGCAGAACTCAGAATCTGTTTAATAGTGAAAGTAAGAGCATTTCCACGCTCACTGCGAAGGGAATTGAAGGGATCGGGACAAAACCGCTGCAGCCGGAAGAAAACCACTGATCAGTGAGACTGACCAGAGAAAAAACGGCTTCAATCTGCTCAACGGAAGAAGGTCATGTGGTCTGAGGAGTCCAGATTGACCCTGGTCCAGAGAGATGGGCATCAGGGTAAGAAGAGAGGTGGCTGAAGTGATGTCCCCATCATGCTCAGTGCTGACTGTACCAGCCTGCTGGATGATGCCAGTTGCTGCAGTTGGTCAGGTCGAGGTTCAGCAGCATTATGAGCCCAAAGAAGGTTGTCAGCTGACCACCTGAATATACTGACCAACCAGGTTATTCCATCAATGGGCTCAGATTGTGAAAGAGTGGTCCAGGGTGCAGGAGACATGATTTTCACACATGAACTGACCACCACAGAGTCCAGACCTGAACCCCGTTGAGATCTTTGGGATGTGCTGGAGAGGACTTTGCTCAGTGGCCCAAATCTCCCATCATGAAAGCAAGAACTCAGAGAAAAGACCAGGTCCAGGACCAGGACCAGGGTTTGGGATGTAGCACTAAACACAGAAGATCTCTTACTGTAGTCGAAGCAGCAGTTCCTGAGGGTGCCCACCACCCCCCCACGCCTGGTGACTGAAGCCTCGTACTGGGTGTAAGGAAGGAGCCTCTGTATTACACACCTATAGAACAGAGAGAGTGAGCATCAGAACCCAGATAATGTTCTAGACGTCTAGGTGCAGCTGAGAGTAGCTGAACTCCCTCCTTCTAATGGTACCTGACCGACTGACCTCTCCTTATCCAGGATGAAGTGCCTGGTCTCGGGCAGCTGCGTGAGGTTGGACAGCAGTGGCCCGAGGTAGTGAAGAGAAGCTCTCTTATTGAAACCCTCCGTGCAGAAGATCTCCACTATTTTAGCCAGGCTGATCTCCTTCTCCTGTAGCGTCTGGAACACCTCCCTACACGTGGCTTGGTGTCGCGACAGGTTGGTGAGAATTGTACACACCCGGTCAGCAAACATGTACTCCGGGTCCAGAAGGTTGTGGAACAGAATGGGGAGGATGGCCGCCTCTTTTACGAGGGGCTTATGGAGGGTTTCGTCTGCAGACAGGTTGATCAGCGCATGGTAACAGTCCTTAACGATGGCGATGGAACGGTCTGCCGTGAGAGTGACCAGAGCCTTCAGGAAGTCGGGTTTGGTCCTGAAGTACCGGCAGCCCTCTCTGTCGCCCGTCAGGCCGAGGATGTACTCTGTTGCCTTGCCCTTCACGTCAGCCCTCGTGTCGGGCTGGAGGAAGGTCAGCAGCTCTTCGGCCTCGCTGTCACTCAGCATCTTGGTGAGCAGTCTGGTCAGACCTCAAAGGCTTTGAGAAGGTCCACTGTCAACCTGGAAATCAGAACGATATGCAGAAATAATGATCTATCAATATACATATCATTACATAATCTCTCTCATAAACACACTAATATTAATACACATTAACAAATCAACAATATTTAAATTATACAAAATCTATACATACTGATATATAATCATATACATACGGTACATATGACACGTAGAATTAAATCGTTTAACCCAGTAAACAACGTAAATAAAGCGTTTAACCCAGTAAAATCAGAATTAAAGCGTTTAACCCAGTAAAATCAGAATTAAAGCGTTTAACCCAGTAAACATCAGAATTAAAGCGTTTAACCCAGTAAACAACGTAAATAAAGCGTTTAACCCAGTAAACAGCAGAATTAAAGCGTTTAACCCAGTAAAATCAGAATTAAAGCGTTTAACCCAGTAAACAGCAGAATTAAAGCGTTTAACCCAGTAAAATCAGAATTAAAGCGTTTAACCCAGTAAAATCAGAATTAAAGTGTTTAACCCAGTAAATAGCAGAATTAAAGCGTTTAACCCCAGGAAACAGCAGAATTAAAGCATTTAACCCCAGGAAACAGCAGAATTAAAGCGTTTAACCCCAGTAGACAGCAGAATTAAAGCGTTTAACCCCAGTAAACAGCAGAATTAAAGCGTTTAACCCAGTAAACAGCAGAATTAAAGTGTTTAACACCAGTAGGCAGCAGAATTAAAGTGTTTAACCCCAGTAGGCAGCAGAATTAAAGTGTTCAACCCAGTAAACAGCAGAATTAAAGTGTTTAACCCCAGTAGGCAGCAGAATTAAAGTGTTTAACCCCAGTAGGCAGCAGAATTAAAGTGTTTAACCCAGTAAACAGCAGAATTAAAGTGTTTAACCCCAGTAGGCAGCAGAATTAAAGCGTAAATATCAGTAAAATCAGAAATAAAGTGTAAATATCAGTAAAATCAGAATTAAAGTGTAACAGAGTGAAACATGCTCACCCTCCACCAGCCACAAACACAGCTACGTCACCTCCTCCGGGTGACGGACGCTCCTCTCAGCCAATCAGATGGCAGAGATCCGCGCGTTTTCATCAGAACTCGTGTTTGATTGGTGGAGGCCGCGGGGTGGGTCCGACGGGCTCGGCGCTTTCTGATGACGCGCGCAGGCAGCGTGGTGTGAGAGTGAGACAGAGTGAGTGAGAGAGTGAGAGAGTAAGAAAGAGAGAGAGAGAGAGAGAGAGAGAGAGAGAGACAGAGACAGAGACAGACAGACAGACAGACAAAGAGTAAGTGGGGGAGAGAGTGAGACAGGGAGGGGGACAGAGTGAGGGAGAGGGGGGGAGAGAGTGTGAGAGAGTGAGAGTGAGAGTGAGACATGGCTACAGCCCAGGTGAGCGAGGCGGAGAAGGTGTACATCATGCACGGAGTGAGGGTGAGTGTGGACAGAGACTGCACTACAGGCCATAACATTAATACCACACTCTGACCACCATGCCCTGACAACCTTTTCCCTGACCACCCCTTTCAAGATGATTGACCTGCACAAGGCTGGAATGAGCTACAAAGCCATAAGTAAGACACTGGGTGAGAAGGAGACAAGGGTTGGTGCAATAGTAAAAAAATGCCATTGGTAACACATTACGCTGTAATGGATTAAAATCCTGCAGTGCCCGCAAGGTCCCCCTGCTCAAGAAGGCACATGTGCAGGCCCGTCTGAAGTTTTTCAAAGAACGCCTGGATGATTCTGAGAGCGATTGGAAGAAGGTGCTGTGGTCAGATGAGACAAAAATTGAGCTCTTTGGCATTAACTCAACTCGCTGTGTTTGGAGGAAGAGAAATGCTGACTACGACCCAAAGAACACTGTCCCCACTGTCGAGCATGGAGGTGGAAACATTATGTTTTGGGGTGTTTCTCTGCTAAGACCACAGGATTCTGCATCAATGAGAGAATGGATGGAGCCATGTTCCATAAAATCTTGAGTGACAACCTCTCAAATATAAATAAACTATTTTCTTGGATGCAATTATAAGCAAATATTCCCACATTTTTAGGATTAGAGTGTTATGTTTATATAAGGGACTTTTATTTTGAATTTGTATTTTTATTTTATTCTTTATGTCCTATTCTGAGCTCCATTTACTGTCCAACAGTGGTTCCCACTCTGGTCCTGGAAGTCCAGTGTCCAGCAGATTCCCATTAAAACGGGTTGGAGAGCACAGTTCTAGATTATTACCCAGTGATTCTAATGTACTAGATAAGCTTCTTTTGATTTTGATTTTCATTGCTCTTTAAAATGGTGTAACTGCATTATTATGCTATTAAATTATCAATATTAGTGGCGTGATAGTGTCTGAAAATGACCAATGATTGATTTGGCTGTTGTTTTTGACAGGATGACCTGAGAGTGGACGGGCGCGGGTGTGAGGACTACAGGCACATGGAGATCGAGACCGACGTGGTGTCAAACACAGACGGCTCAGCCAAAGTCAGCCTGGTAAAGCTCTCTTTCAGATGTTGTGAAGGCTGACGCAGAGATGTTCCAGTGGCCCGACGAGACGAGGAGTCTTAAGTTGTTAAGTTTAAGTGAACCGGGTCTGGTATCGCAGAGCTGCAGGGCTGATAATGTGGGTGTGTAACTGTTACTCTTATGGTTGACGTGGTGTCTAACAGGGTCACACAGACATCCTGGTGGGAATAAAGGCCGAGATTGGGAAGCCAAAGCCGTTGGTGCCGAATGAGGGCTTTCTGGAGTTCTTTGTTGACTGGTGAGCGCTGACGATGCACTTGATGAATATTAAGCACGATTTAACTGATTACTATAAATATAAATATTTACAAATATATTATAATTATTTTTACAGAACACACACACACACACACACACACACACACACACACACACGAGTTTTTTGCACGACTGTGATATACAGTGATCCAAGATGCAATAAGAGGAATTCCAGAGAGCGCGTCTCGGGTCTTTCTGAGCTCTGTTCTTCTTTATCAGCTCGGCGAACGCCACGCCGGAGTTTGAGGGACGCGGCGGTGAGGAGCTGGGCGTGGAGCTGAGTAACACTCTGTACAAAGTCTTCAATAACAGACACAGCTTGGACCTGCGGACCCTCTGCATCTGCCCCGGAGAGCACTGCTGGGTGCTGTATGTGGACGTGCTGGTGAGAAACACTGTCTCAGTGATCATGTGAACTGGCATTAAGTCTTTTACATTGACGTCCGGTACAAGCTGAGAAGGTTTGGTCCTCCTCCTGTAAAGCTGCTGTTTTGGAGATCAGGGCTTGAATTGTGCATCTGGCTTCACAGCACCTCCAGCTCTAATGTCAGCGTGATGTCTGTGTTCCAGCTCCTGCAGTGCGATGGAAACCTGTTTGATGCGATGTCCATCGCTATAAAAGCTGCTCTCTTTAACACACGGTATGTTTCACTCTCTCTGGGATAAACATGAGTAAGACCAGCATCCGTCCTGGTGAGAGACGTTCCTGCAGGCAATTCTGAAGCAAGGCTGTCCAGGAGCAGGGCTGGAGACACCTGGATTATGTCTTTTATTCACTGCAGATTTGAGGTTATTACGGGTCAGGAGAGCAGTCTGATGTTGGGGGCTTCTCAGCAGACCTGGGTTTTGAGCCTATGACCCAGTGTTTAAACACTGTGTCCACTCTATGAGACACTCCTACCAAGTGTCTCCACCTTGTAGAAGTAAAATCAGAGACAGAAGCTCACATGTTTCTGCTCAGTTTGTGATGGTCGTCCTCTAGTCCTTCATCAGTGCTCACAGGACGCTGCCGACAGGACGCTGTCGGCTGGACATTTCTGGTCAGTGGACTGTTCTCGGTCCAGCAGTGACCCTGAGGGGTTTAAACACTCCAGCAGCACTGCTGTGTCTGATCCACTCGTACCAGCAACACACACTAACACACCACCACCATGTCAGTGTGACTGCAGTGCTGAGAATGACCCACCACCCACATCATAGCTGCTCTGTGGTGGTCCTGTGGGGTCCTGATCATTGAAGATCAGGGTTGTTCTAACACTGTTAGGATATTGTTTGGTCATCATGAATACACATTCCCAATGGTATCTTCTGCTGTTTATCCAGGATTCCTAAAGTGCACATATCTGAGGATGAGGAGGGAGGGAAGGAGATTGAGCTCTCTGACGACCCGTATGACTGCATGCGTCTCAACGTGGTGAACGTTCCCTGCATCGTAACCCTGTCCAAGGCATGTCAACCCCAACACGTACACATGCCAATAAGAAAGCATTCAGATACTTTAAGCTGCTGACACAGATGTGCAAATGCACACAGCTTGCCTAGTCCCTGTAGAGAAGTAGTGCCAATAGAATAGGACTCTCTGGAGCAGATAAACAAACATGACTCTATTGTCTCCATGTCTAATAGCAGGTGTGGACTAGAGGGTAAAAAGCCCCCCCAGCATTGAGCTGTGGAGCAGTGTTCTCTGGAATGATGGAGCTCCATCCAGTACTTTAGGCTTGTGTAAGGGATGAAGTGGGGTGGTGATCATCCTGACCAACATCCTGAGCTTAGTATCATTGCTCTTGTTGCAGAATGCAATCAAATCCTCACAGCAATGCTCCAGAATCAAGCAGAACGTTTCCCTGGATAGTAGAGACAGTTACTCCAACAAGGTAGTATATTAAGTGTGTGTGTGTGTGTGTGTGTGTGTGTGTGTGTGTTCAACACAGATTGGCCACAGGCATGTAGTGGACGCCACTCTGCAGGAGAAGGCCTGTTCTGTGGCCAGTCTACTGATCTCAGTCACTCATAAAGGAATGGTCACCTGCGTTCGGAAGCTGGGAAGGGGCAGCCTGGATCCGGAGAGCATCTTCGAGATGACAGAGGTCAGCAAGAACCAAAACCCTTTCTGTTCACACAGACAGGAACGCTCTGTGAGTGGGATGACCGCAGTAGCCTGAGCTGCCCGACCCTTTAAGGCAGCTGGTCAGATTGAGTCATGTGATTAGTCTGAGTGTAGAAGCTTACAAAGATAGCGTAGATGGCGCTGTACGAGGAGCTGTAGATATCTGCAGGGGGTGTGGTGGGATTCATAGATGGAGAAGAGGTGGTGCAGTGCAGTGAAGGTCTTTTAATGATTGGTTAAAGGAGTGATCAAAGGCCACAGTGTGAAGGAAGGAGCTGAATCAGCAGGTGTATGGAAGTGTTGCTCATACTGGTCTCCCAGTAGCAGCAGAATTCCCAGTCTACTGGAAACTGTCCTCAGAGCAAAAAATGAAACCGAGTGAAGGCCTGTTGCAGGCCCCGCTGCTCACAAGCCGTACAACATGCCAGCGTTCCCTGTCCGTACGTATTTGGGCCAAAATTCCGAGGAGAGGTTCCTGCAGACTGGGATTTCCGCCGCTGCTGGTAGACCAGTATGAGCGACGCTTCCAGAGACCTGCTGATTCACACTGAACAACAACGTAACTAAACACACAACTGAGGAATCATTTGTAAAAATGAATGAATGGAAATGCAGGGAAACTTTAGGACCCCAACGTTTATGAACGTTTAGACCCCTGAGCCCCTTGGAGCTGGACAGTGAGTGTAAGGTATGGAGATCTGGCTGGCTTCACATGTATCAGAGGAGGCCTGTGCTTGTCTTCACCCTTGTAGTGTCAGGAGCATCATATGGGATGGTGGGAGAGTCCTAACGGGGTTGGGAAACTGGCACTGCGGAAAAAAAGTCCCCCGTAATGTTTCACAGGTGCTGTTTCTTTCCGTGGCTGTAAATGATGAAGGAGTCTTCACTGTGGAAACCTCTGTTTACGTCCCGTTTGTTTGGTTCCACTGAAGAGGTTTGAAAGCGTTCCAGCCTCAGAGCTTTTCACTCTCTCTTTTCTCCCGTTTGTTTTCAGACGGGGAAGCGAGTGGGGAAGGCTCTTCACGCGCCTCTCATGGAGCTGCTGCAGAAAGACGAGAGCCTTGGCAAGAAACGACAGAAAGTGGGCTTCTTGGCGTAGAACCAGCTTCTCCTCCTTTTCTACTTTTATTACTGTTTAAAACACCAAATAAACTCGAGTTTTCCTTTTCAATGCTGTCATCTGTTTTGACTTTGGACATCAGTGGACACCGGTGTCCTCAGCCCTCTGGCTGGACGAGGAAAAACATTCTGTTAAATTTTTCCACTTAATGTTATGTGAAGTCTTTTTTTTTTTCCCCTCTAACGTCCCTCTGTGACTCTGAGAAGACGAGGACAGAGTGGCTGTTTTTCAGGGCTTTGGAAGAGACTTTATCTGTTTACGCTTTCTGATCTCCACGCTGGACTTCGGAGGTCACCACAGCTGTTGGTTGTGCTGGAATTAAAGCTTCTGTTTGGTTGAATGGCAGAAGAGTCCGTGTCGTTCCAGGGCAGCTGGAAGGGATGCTGTGGTGAGGAGGGTGGGTCTAGTGTTTTTCCGAGTAGACATGAGCATCTTTCCAGTCTTAAATTCTCGGCTCAGGAAATTGGTGTCTGCAGCGGCACTTTCTAAAGCCAGTGAATTTATGCATCCATTCATTTTTCCTCTCCTTTAGTTAGAACGTGAAAAATCACTGCGTCCGACATGAATCATTGATCCTTTTACCCCAACCGGCCATAACTCTTTATTCTCCTCCTTTCACCGTGATCTTCAAAGTTTCCGGACCCCACAGGACCACCACAGAGCAGCTATTATGTGTTTAAACCCCTCAGTGTCACTGCTGGACCGAGAACAGTCCACCAACCAGAAACGTCCAGCCGACAGCGTCCTGTGGGCAGCGTCCTGTGAGCACTGATGAAGGACTAGAGGACGACCAACACAAACTGTGCAGAAACAGATGAGCTTCTGTCTCTGACTTTACATCTACAAGGTGGAGACACTCGGTAGGAGTGTCTCATAGAGTGGACAGTGAGTGGACACAGTGTTTAAACACTCCAGCAGCACTGCTGTGTCTGATCCACTCGTACCAGAAACACACACTAACACACCACCACCATGTCAGTGTGACTGCAGTGCTGAGAATGACCCACCACCCACATAATATCTGCTCTGTGGTGGTCCTGTGGGGTCCTGATCATTGAAGGTCTGGGTGAAAGGAGGAGAACAGTGATTGCTGCAGTCTTCTTCTGCAGGAAGGTGTCACTGAGAATTGTACATGTACCATGTCAAAGCTCCGAGCTCAGTGTGAAAACAGTTGTGCTCTTTATGTTTGTAATGTATGTTTGTTTTCACCAATTAATTCAGCTTAAGCTCAAACTCCCTCTGATACAATAAAGATCTCATAGTGGTTTCTATGATGGAGAGATCTCCACACCCTGCTGCAGCAGAGCAGCTCCAAACCATCACACTTCCACCACCGTGCTTCACAGCTGCTGTGTGTTTGGTTTGCACCAAACATGTCTTCTGTTACTGTGTCCAATTAATTCAGCTTTGGATTCATCTGTCCAAAGCACATTGTTCCAGAAGTCCTGCTCTTTATCTAGATGTTCTCTGGAAAACTTTACTCTGGTCTTTTGTTCTTTGACAGTAAGATTTTCCTCCTTAAACACCTCACATGTTTGGTTTTGTTCTGATGGTAGAAGCTGCTCTTCAACATCAATGATGTCAGCGAGAGCTACTTGCTACAATGATGAACATTTAGGATCTTCTTTACGCATCTTATGGTTCTGCTCTTGGCCTGAACTTGTTAGGACGGTCTGATCTGGTCATGTTAGGAGTTAGGACGGTCTGATCTGGTCATGTGGGCAGTTTTAAATGTTCTCCACTTGTAAATGATGTTCCAGACAGTGGAACAGCTGATTTCTAATTGTCCTGAGATCTTTTTAAATCCCTTCTCAGACTCATTTGCTTCTATAACCTTCTTTCTGAAGACCTCAGAGAGCTCTTTGGATCTGACCATGGTGATCCCACTCAATGTTACAATCAAGAGCAAACCAACCTAATGTCTGAGGGTTAAATAAGATCTCCAAGGTCCTGTCAGGTCTTTACACCACCTGTAGTAAACTCCACACCTTTACTCCTCTCAGCACCACAGACGCTGGTTGTCATTGTGGTAAGATGAGGTGCTCAGGCCTTCATTATAGAAACGGTCTCTTCTAATCTCAGAAGATCTGATCTGAAAGACGGTGGAGTGGAATTGCCTTTTGAGTTGTAACTTTATCCGTCTGAGGTTTAGTGAAACCACAATTATACTCCAGCCCTGGATGAACCACAGAGGAGAATGGACTGATGTCAGCCAGGATGGGCTTTTGATGGGCGTCTCTTGAGCCTCTCCCCTGCCACGTGTCGTCTGAAGAGGCTCCAGCCTCAGGCTGCTGCTGAAGGCCTGGACTTGGGCCACCACGGCTTCAGTCCAGCTCAGGACAGGACAGCTCCAACAAAAACAGTCACAGCTTGGCTGCCTGTGGATCTGTGAGTGGAGGAGAAGTGCTGCGACAGGTCCGTCGGGTTGGGGGGGGGTTAGTTGGTTATTGGTTCTGAGGGACGGCTGTCTTTATCAGACAATAAGAGGTTCTGTCTCTGTCAGCCGGAGACCAATGAAATGTCAGAGCTGCGGTGAGTGAGTGCTCTGGATGTGAGTTTGGGATGAGCACCACGCCTCCTGGGCTTCCTGGGCAGGAGCAGTTAAACTCCCCTCTCCCTCCAGAGCAGCCTCATTTCCCCACGCTCTTCAAAGACCTTCAGGATGGAGCTCAGGGTTGCGTGTCTCCTGGTCGGAATGCTCCTCATCCAGGGTTCGGACCTTCAGAGCGCTCCCAAGAAGAAGCCCCCAATTAAAAAGGGTAAGGAAAGGAAAACCTTTGCTCCTGTTTGATTCATTTGGGATGAATAATAATAATAATAATAATAATAATAATAATAATAATAATAATAATTGAGATCAATAGTTAATTGACTTGTTAAACGATAGTTTATACAAATTAATGTCCAGAATAAAGACTGAATTATATTCTTCTTCTTATTATTATTATTAGTAGTGGTAGTATTAAGAATAATAATAATAATATATTAATAATAATAATAATAATAATAATAATAATAATAATGTGGTAGTAATAGTATGTTACATGCAATATGTTCTTGTTGACTGAAAAATCAACCAATTAAAATTCATTCATAATAATGATTAACTTTGGACCAATCGTGCCCTTTTCATTACTATACTTACTGCTATTTTTATATAATAATGAAAATTAAACGTAATAAATCACATATTTGATATCGTAAAAGTATAATTTGTGTAGATAAAGAACACGAAATATAAGGTTTCCACCTAGAAATGTACATTTTCGACTGACAAGGACAATAAATTACATATTTATTATTTTTTATATATATATATTATTATTATTATTATTTCTGGCTTCCCAGTCATTCATTTTTAATCTGTTTTGTATAAAATGTCATTAAATAAAATCTAAAAATCTGTTAAAATGAAATTCCTTAAAGAATAACTGGAATCAATGAATTTAAAATGAAATGTTATAAACATTCATCAAAGAGTACGTTTATTTACATTCATGTCATTTGGCCGAGTGAGAAGGTTCCTCATATTACAGAGATCAAATGTGATTTATCTAGAACTCTCTCTGATTTTCAAATGGGTTATTCATTTATAATAAATGAGGTTCTGCAGGGTTCCTGCACCACACTCACTGACCTTTCCTGACCTTAAACCCAACAAACCAGTTACAGCTTCAAACTAAACACTGAGATACTGAACGTTTTTGTGGTTTTTCTTTTGGAACAGTCAAATCAAAAACCTCTCTCTCTCTCTCTCTCTCTCTCTCTCTCTCTCTTTCTCTCTCTGTGTGTCTCTCTCTCTCTTTTTTTCTTTCTCTCTTTCTTTCTCTCTCTCTCTTTCTTTCTCTCTCTCTTTCTCTTTTTTTTTCTTTCTCTCTTTCTTTCTCTCTCTCTCTCTCTCTCTCTCTCAGTCACAGACATCCTAAGCAACACTGCCATACAGGAGCTGCAGAAGCAGATTGATGACATAGTAGCAGAGATGAACCTGCTGAAGGAGAAACAGGCTCTACAGACAGGTGAGAACTTCAGACACTCATTTCTGAAGTTCTTCTCTTAGAAACGTATCCATTACACTGATCCACGGATCCATGGCTGATTATGATTATGACTCCATTGTGAGATATTTACACTGTTCTCCATGTCACTGGTTGCAACACAAACCCATGTTTAACAGTTGGAGAGGTACTTTTTATCCATTTCTGAATCTGTTGTTCTCTAAACACACCTTCACTTAAAGCAGCAGAAAACTTCAGTTTTATCTTCATTCATCCACAGAAGCACTAGACTTGATTCTGCCGATGAAATTTGTGGTGAGGACACAGGATAAGACAACTTCTGCTGAATCCATGAAGGTCATATAAGTGCAGGAGTCGCACCACCACTCCACAATCTGATCAGTACTCAGACAGGGCTTCTCTGTCTTGGTCTTCCAGTTATTTTAATGTTGCGAGTGCTAGGCAACTGCTTAGAGGAGCCCATGGCTGCTGATTCTTGGGACAGTGGTTTGAGGTGTACTAGGAATACTAGTGTGGTTCTGAACCCAACCATATTTTTCTCTGTTCCTCAGTTTGCCTTAGAGGGAAAAAGATCCACGGAAAGTGTTTCCTGGCCGAACCCCTGCAGAAGAGCTACCACATGGCCAGTGAGGACTGCATCGCAAAGGGTGGCACTCTGAGTGCGCCCCTCAGCGGTCTGGAGAATGAGCAGCTCACCCAGTACGTGCAGGAGAGTCTGGGATCGGACACCCGGGTGTGGCTCGGGGTCAACGACATGCAGTCCGAAGGCATGTGGGTGGACCCAACCGGTTCAGCTGTGCCCTACAAGAACTGGGAGGCCTCATCCCGTTCCCCACAGCCTGACGGGGGAATCTCGGAAAACTGCGCCTTCCTGTCCACCTCGTCCGGAGGAAAGTGGTCCGACGAGAGCTGCAGAATGGAGAGAGCGTCCATCTGCGAGTTCAAAATCAACTGAGAGTCAGATGTTTCTTCCACCCTTCTCTGTCCTTTCCAGCTATTACTCCTCAGCAGCGGCCTTCCCAGCAGATTGGGCTCAGCCAAATGTTTGACCTCCTGTCCTTGAGGTTTTGGGCAGAAATGAGATGGTTGTTGTGTTGAATTGTTCCTTGTTTATGTTTGTATATGTTTGTTATTCAGCATCAAAAATCACATTATATGAGTTGCTGCCAAAACATAGTTAGACCTCGGAGACCCCTGAAGTTGCGTGTCATGCCCAAATAAGGAATTCAGTTGTTCTTTATGGGAAAATGAGTCCGAAATAAGGAGTCGGTGTTGGTACATGCAGGCCAAACCTCTGTTGACCCTAGCAGGTGACAGTGATGAATGACCAGTCACTTCTTCTGTAAGATATTTAGAAACAAGTGACAAACTGAGTTGAAATGTATCGACTTTATGCAAATTAATTATGACATTAAGCGACATTCTAAACGATTGGCTCCAACAAGTTCTTTGGCCCAATCACAGATGCAGGGGTCCAAGGTCATCAGCTTCTGTTCTCCAAACTTAATTTGTAAATTTCTTAAAGCTTTTTAGAAATATGCATTTTCTATATATTTGAGTAAAATAAATTTATTTATTTTAATAATAATAATACACAGATTAGCCAAAACATTATGCTCAGGACCCCACGGGACCACCACAGAGCAGGTACGAGTGGATCAGACACAGCAGTGCTGCTGGAGCGTTTAAACACTGTGTCCACTCACTGTCCACTCTATCAGACACTCCTACCGAGTGTCTCCACCTTGTAGATGTAAAGTCAGAGACAGAAGCTCATCTGTTTCTGCACAGTTTGTGTTGGTCGTCCTCTAGTCCTTCATCAGTGCTCACAGGACGCTGCCCACAGGACGCTGTCGGCTGGACGTTTCTGGTTGGTGGACTGTTCTCGGTCCAGCAGTGACACTGAGGGGTTTAAACACTCCAGCAGCACTGCTGTGTCTGATCCACTCGTACCAGCAACACACACTAACACACCACCACCATGTCAGTGTGACTGTAGTGCTGAGAATGACCCACCACCCACATAATGGCTGCTCTGTGGTGGTCCTGAGGGGTCCTGATCATTGAAGATCAGCGTGAAAGTGCTCCTGTATGGTCAGTGGAGCTGGAACAATAGGTAGTGAGTTAATAAGGAGGTGGTCAAAATGTAGTATATATAGCAATTGCTGTGGCTATTACATGATTTTGTCCAAATCCTGGACCTCCAATCCCAGATAACAGGTTCAGGTGGAGCTGTGTATGTAGCCAAACTGGGAACCAGAATGTTTCGTCCACAGGATCCAGGGGTCAGGGGTTACACAGGAGTCCAAACTGGGTTGTAAACTGCACACTTGGGCCAAGATGGGAGATTAAATTGGGCTGTAATGACGGGGCCCGTTTATAATCCCTGGAACCCACCTAACCCAGGTTTCACCCCTGTGAGCCAAACGTGGGGACGCTGGCTGGGATATAAAAATCTTAGTTCATTTTTGATTAAAATAAGATTTGTTCAAATCAATGAAAGGTCACGCCCTATTCCCATGTTCAATTCCTACTTAATGAACTGAACGTGAAATGGGCCTCTTTACATTATATACTGCGTTTTATAATATTATGCATAATGATGTAAAATATTCCAAATATCTTTGTTGTAAAATGTACGGTATCGGGAATTGTTAATCCAGTAGTTCTGAATGTCCCATAGAAGTCCACTCTGAAAGTGCTGATAGTATCATTTAGCACTTGTTTCTAATGCTCAGTATAGTCGTGCTTGTGATCTTCAAAAGATTTACTGGTTTCATTGGAAAGATTTCAGACTGATTTTTGCCCCCATAGAGGAAAACTGCATACACCTCCTAATGTGGGCCTGACACTCGACTTCAGGGGTCTACACTCTTAACTGAGACCCCGAAATCATGAATATTCATCAGTGATGTTCCACCCACCTGCTGGGTTAAAGGCTGCAAGCTTTTCTCCCTTTAGCTCTTCAGCTGCTGATCAGCACAATAAAGATGATTTCCGAGCGCTGACGTTACGCTTCTCAATCATTTTACAATCAACTTCTGACCCTGTCACTGGAGGCGGGGTTACAGGAGTAAAGCTCCCTGCCTGGACTTTGTTCTGACTGCGAGGACGAGAAAAATCACACAACGCAAATTTTAAAAGTGAAGCAGCTGCAGGTCCAGCACCTCTGCTGGCTGGTTACAGTATAATAAAGGGATGGGCGGAGCTACATATATTACATCTCTTTAACTCCAGCAGGTTTTTTTTTTTTATTGGCGATAACGTAAGTAGGCTTGGTTAATGCACTTTGCCGTTTTATTGGCAAGTCTGGCATTCGTAAAATCGTACAATGGCCAATTTGATGGAATTGGTTTTCAGAGAGCCAGCATTAACGTAGTTAGGATGTAAACGTGCACATAGATCCACTGTAATGCACACACACTAGTGAATTCACACACTAGGGGACAGTAAACACACCTGTCCAGAGCGGTGGACAGTCCTATCCACAGTGCCTGAGGAGTAGCTCAAGGGCACTTCAGTCATGGCCTGCCAGTTCAGGGAATGGAACCAGCAACCTTCCAGTCACAAGGCTGGTTACCTAACCAACCCCCCCTTTGAAGACTCTGATTGTAAATTCAACAACATGACAGACAATTCCAGCTTCAATTTTACAGAGTGGAAGGAAACGGAACGACGGTGTCAAAGATTTCTACAGTCCGGTTCTAAAACAGCAGCCAAACTCGCTCGTAAACATTTAAATACGTAAACATTTATTAAACAAAAAGCGGAGAGAAATGTACATTACAGGAAATTCAGGGTTTGATGGTTTACTAGGTCAACCAGTATGACCACACTCTTTAACCAGCTTCACCAAACTATTCATCCAGTATTACCAGATTGGGAGATGCTTTACCAGTTAGTCTAACCAGCTTGACCAGCTTGCTTACCAGTACAGGGTTTGTTTTTGCTTGGATCACCAGCTTTTCAACCTCCTTGACCATCAAAGACCAGCTTAGACCATCTGAGACCAAGTAGGCCTTGAGTAGGGCCCCAGGATTTCTGGGACGATGCATTTGGGTAAAAATCTGGGAAATATAAACAAACTAAAACTCACACAATGGGAAAAATGAAAGCTGTAAAATGCATCTGAAGTTGGGAAAACGGATGTCAGAGGGCCTTACTTCAGCTGGATTTTTCTGCAGATTGTCAGAAGATTATTATTATACAAAAATTATTTACAAAAAAATAAAAAAAATAAAGGCTCTTTAGAGACTCTTTGTAAGGAAACTTATGGGCCCATCTGGTAATTCAGATCTCCAAGGATTCCTCTTAGGGTCGTTTCGATATTTATGTACAAAAAAAGTGAAGAAAACATTCAGGTAAGAAACACACTGGACAAAATAAAAACATCTGCTCACATTTAAAATGTCTTAAAATCAGGTAAAACAACTCGGAGTCCAGTTCAAGCAGGGAAATGGTGACAAGCAAATCAAAGATCAAAACTTTGATTCCATGATCCACACGTTTCCTTCCTCCATTCTGAACTACATGGCCAAGTCGTGAAGTTGCTCTGGTTCATCATCAGATCCGGATCAAGAGCTGGGCTCTGGCAGACGTGGTTCTGCATCAGAGAGGCGATTTTGGTTCGTATCACTGGGGTTCCTAAACGTGTACAACACGTTATCCACCATCCTGCGGTCTTCAAAGCCAATGCTGAGCACAGGGCCCAGTGGAGTGCGAGGTCTGGAAGGGATAAAGGTGTCTGAAGTGGCCAGGAAAGTGGCCTTCTCAGGTGCCTGCCCTCCATCCGGTTCAGATCCAGGATCTTTGGTGACCGTGTCCATGGGACCAGTGAAAGTGTGGTATGTGCCCACCTGATGGCCGTTGAAATGATCAGGCCTCCTGTCTGTCTGCCCATCCTGTGATAAAAGATGGCTATAGACCAGGTTTTCGTCAATAGAAGCGTACACATGGGAATCATTGTCCATTCTGGTTTTTGGGAAGGTGACATCGCCAGGTAGAGAAACGACCCCTTTGGGAATAAAGATGGAGGACCTGTTGACATGTCGCTTCTTTTTCCTGTTGGTATGAAGGAAAAGCAGATGGTAAGAACTTTTAAATGGTTATAAATAAAGTTCTTACAGTCCTTAAACTAGATAAGAAGAACCAAATCAAACAAATGAGGCCAAAATATTACACAGAACCATCTCTAAAGAGTCTGGACTCCCTCAGTCCAGTCAGACAGATTGTGTACAAATGGAGGAGACTCAAGACCATTATTACCCTCCCCAGGAGTGCTCCATCAACAAAGATCACACCCAGAGCAAGGTGTGGAACAGTCCACCAGCTCACAGAAGAATCCAGTGGGAACTTTTAACCAACTGAAGGTCTCGCTCACATTGACTAATGTTAATGTTCATGAGTCCACCACCAGGAGAACACTGAACAACAATGGTGAGCATGGCAGAGTTGCAAGGAGAAGCTGCTGCTCTCAGAAAAGAACATTGCACTTTCTGGCATAAAAAATAGCATCTGTGAAACATGGTGGTGGTAGTATCATGATTTGGGCCTCTTTTGCTTGCTGTCTAAAATGGAACATTGAATTCTGATTTATATCAGCCAATTCTAATGGAAAATACTGGGAGAGCTGAATCTTAAAATAATGTAGGTCTTGCACAAAGACAATGACCCTAAACAAACAAGTCGTTGTTCCAAATAATGTTTGAAAGGAATGGTCCAGTCAAAGCCCTGATCTTAATCCAGTAGAGATGTTGTGAAGGAGCTGGAGCAGCAGCTGTTGGAGGAAACCACCAACAGAACAGAGATGAAGCTGGTTTGTGGAAGAATGAACTCAGATTGGTGCAGGACTGACCAACAGTTACGGAGACGTTTAGTTACAGTTATTGCTGAACAAGAGGAGACACAGCAGATACTGAAAGCAGGGGGTCACATACTTTTACCCTCACAGATATGAAACACTGATCATTTTCCTCAGTAGATAAACAAGCATGTACAATATTTTACAAACAAACTTTCAAGCACTACATTTCTAAGGCCAATCCAGCTATAGAGCGGTTAGGTGTTCTTCTGGAAAAAGTGATTTTTGAGCAGTTTAAGTTTAATTTAACATCGGTCAGAGTCCAATCTAATGCCAACCAAAGATGAAGATCATCACTGTCCAAATATTTATGGGCCAAACTGTATGTAGATCAGTTTATGGTGATGTTTTCAGTGTGTAGAGAGTTGAGGAGGTGGTGTACCTGAGAAAGATCAGCTGACCAGAATCCACAGGACAATGGATAAAACTCAGGACTCACCTCACTACCACGCAAACTACAGCAAGAATAATCAGCATGACTGCCAGCAGCGCTCCAACTACAGCCAAGATGATGGTCAGCAGTTTTCCTAAAACAGGAACACACACACACACACACACACACACACACACACACACACACACACAACACACACACACACACACACACACACACACACACACAACACACACACACACACACACACACACACACACACACACACACACACACACACACACAGGATGCTATTGGACACCATCAACACTCCACCCCTACTGCACAATCTGCAGAACTGAGTGAGAACATTCAAGCTGCATGAGATGGATCATCACAGGACACCATTAGGAACCATTACAGCTCCATCTAAAAAGAGGACATTTAGGTTCAGGGCTCTTACGGGATTTCTTCTGCAGGGAGATCTTGCTGAGGATAGCGAAGTTTCCACGCGCAGCTTCACAGTTGGACATGTTGAGATAGAAACTACGCTGAACGTTGTATGTGTCAACTTTCTCATCCTCCCTGAAGCTCCACTCATTAAGGGAGCCCATCTCCTGAACGGCCACCCTAGAGTGGCTCTCGCGGCAGCTGGGCTGGGAGACGTTGGTGAAGAACAACTCAGCACTGTGTTCCTCTGGAATGGTTATGAGCCACGATACAGTGGATTCGGACTTCATTCCTTCAGGCCAGCTGGGTGTCGCAAGGACAAGAGGGGTTGAAAGAAGGGGAGATGCAGTGTAGATAACGTTCTCTGTAAGAAAAGGAGGGAGAGAGAGAGTGTTATGTCTGGACAGAAGAAGAGGCCATCTACGGTATATTTTCTTGACCAAGAATGCTTCAGTCTACCTTTGATCTCTGGACCAAAAGAGATGTTGAGCAAAGGCTCCCTCCACTGGCTCAGATCCCTAATCCTATCCATCATGGTAGTGACCGTGATGTTTGACAAGAGCTGCACCTTCTGGATGGCACCTTGGCCAGCAAGGGAACAAAAGCGGCCAATACTTGAGCCATCATCCTCTGAGACCAGCAAAGAGATAAGCTCATCGCACTCTCGTCCAAGCACTGATTGGAGCAAGTTGCCCTGAGGAGAGCTCAGCTCCACCGAACCCGGCTGTGGAACACGGACGTCCCACGTGACCTGACGAAGAGGGGCAAGCAGACAGGAGTCCAGAGAGGGGATGGTGAGGAGATTCCCTGATCCTGAGCATGAGGACAAACTCTGGCAGTCTGAAAGAAAAGGTGGTTGGATTAGTGACACAATCCCTCTCAGACGTCCCCCAGAACCCGAGATCAGCATTTTATGGGCAGTTAGGTGTGGTTTTCTAGGTTTCGTGACTCCAGTTCAGAGTAACCAACATACATGATATTATAAAGGCACTAACCATGAGCCACAGGGTCATTTGTATGGGGAACACATCCTAAAAGGCATTACCAGCCACAGTGGACAGTGCAGTGGTCGCCCATGGGTGCTTAACTATGGTGACTGGTGGGGTTTGGCTGGAATCCATGCGAACAGGCAAGCGACTCAGACATACATCAGATCCACATTCAATGCAGGACCACCACACACATCTCACAGTTATGAGAGTAGAAGACCAATCAGAATCCCTCAGTTAGTACAGGCACTTTGCAGACCGGTGATGGTTCAGTACTGGTTTGGGTGTATTCTCTATTGGTAAGGTTTACTGGTCAGCCTAAATATGACATTGACTGGTGGTGCTATGTTCATAGCAGGGGTATTCCAGCAGGGTATCGCACCATGCCATATAGAACTGGTTAAGGGCCCAATGCTTACCTATAGTCTTGGTGGCTGCAAGAAAGAGCTCATTAATAGGGCAGTCAACAAAGGAGAGCACAGCCTTGGAGCCTGGGGGTACGGTGATGGTCTCCTGCACCACGGAGTCCATACAGAGCTCACAGAAAGAGCTGGAGTTTGTGTTGTGTATTTGCAGACTCAGTCCTGGATTGTTCTGGAGATCTACAGTGCAAAGATCTGAGCAGAGAACAACCAATTAAAGATACACTGTATAAAAGAGCACAGCATTCAGAGTCAGGCACATCTAAGAGGATCGGGTATCGGCGGTTCGAGTCCCAAGTGAAAAAGGAAAATCCCTGCAGCAGAGCTCGGTTCTACCTTCACCATCAGGATTCATGGGAACAAGTGGTCAGTTATAGCATCTAGTGAAAGACAGGAAGGAAGCTGTACTTACAGGGAACCCCACTCCTGAACACGGACACCCTATATCTGAGAGAGAGGTCGGGAGAACCTGTCTTCATAGCACAGTTGGCCAAAGACAGGTTAAAGTTTCCCTGGAAATTGGCTGGTTGGTCCTCAGTCATAGCTTTGTCCATAGGAGGCTGGTTGTCCAGCTGGTAGGTCACTTTGACTTCTGAACTTTGGCACACTGGAGGTGTGACTTGCAAGACTTGAACAGTGAAGTTGTGCAAAGGAGGAACTACAAAGTTCCAGGACATCTTGTAACTGCTAGGGATTCCATGGTCACTGATGATGTCTGTGTTCGACTGTCCACGAGGCAGGGTGACCTCCATTACAGGAGACGAAGAACCTGCGGAGAACATCATACTGTTACCAATACTGAGAGATCAGGTCTAGACCAGGTTTATTTATCATCTTCATCATCATCATCATCATCATCTGATAACAATAATAGTTATGATGTTGTTTTTGTATTTATTTTTGGTCTTGAGAAACATGTGGGTTGAGATGGTCATAAAATACACAAACGCATTTCTGAAACATAAAAATCAGATCAGGAGGCAAAGTGTTAAACACGTAACGGGAAAAATTAAATACCATCACATTAACAAAATAACTATTACTTCTATTACAACTAATAATAATAATAATAATAATAATAATAATAATAATAATAATAGAAAAAGGAAAATATCATTTAAACGTATCATATCCTCTACATCTTACCAGGTTTCTCTGAGATTTTGAAATTGAATAAGGTCAGATCTGCATCTCTGGGAACGTCCAGAGTTAGACGACCCTTATAAGGAACCTGCACACGTGTGATGGTGCCGTTTCGACAGAACATGCCCAGATTATGAGTTTTTCGCTGGTACATTATAATGTTATAGGTGCAATCGTCAGGGCAACGGTCCGACGATGGAATCTGCCTTATTCCTGGTGCTGGGAATTCCAGCTGGAAAGACTTTGTGTTAGACACTTTCAGATCCCATTTAAAGCTCCTGGTGAAGTCCGGGAAGATGGAAGGATCTGGATTTATGGTGTCGTAACTGCAGGTCTGCGAACAGTCTGAGTGAGAACAGAACGAAACCACATTCAACGTCCAGCCATTATAGAGGTCAGTAACTTTATGGATGTACAGTAGTGCACCTCAAAACAACAGATTATATATATATATATATACAGTGGGGAAAATAAGTATTTAGTCAGTCACCAATTGTGCAAGTTCTCCCACTTAAAAAGATGAGAGAGGCCGTTAATTGACATCATAGGTAGACCTCAACTATGAGAGACAAAATGTGAAAAAAAAATTGAGAAAATCATTTTGTCTGATCTTTGCAATTTGGTTTGCAAATACAGGAAAATAAGTATTTAGTCAATAACAAAAGTTCATTCAATACTTTGTTGTATATCCGTTGGTCAAACGCTTTCTGTAAGTCTTCACAAGGTTGGCACACACTGTTGCTGGTATGTTGGCCCATTCCTCCATGCAGATCTCCCAGAGCAGTGATGTTTTGGGGCTGTCGGCGGCAACACGACTTTAACCCCTCCCAAAGGTTTTCGATGGGTTGAGATCGGGAGACTGGCTAAAGTACCAGGACTTTGAAATGTTTCTACGGCCACCTCCTTTGTTGTTCTGGCAGTAAAAGCTGTGGGATCATTGTCATGCTGGAAAGACCCAGCCACGTTTCATCTTCATTGCCCTTGCTGATGCAAAGGAGGTTTGCACCCAAAATCTCACAATACATGGCCCCATTCATTCTTTCATGTACACGGACCAGTCGCCCTGGTCCCTCTGCAGAGAAACAGCCTCAGCATGATGTTGCCACCCCATGCTTCAGTTGGTATGGTGTCTTTGGATGCAACTCCGCATTCACTGTCCTCCAAACACGATTTGTTGTGTTTTTTACCAAATAGTTCTACTGGTTTATCCCACCATACATTCTCCCAATATCACTTCTGGAACATCCAAATGCTCTAGCAAACTTCAGATCGTGCCTAGATATGGACTGGCTTAAGCAGGGGACACGTCTGGACACTGCAAGATCTGGAGTCCCTGGCGTCGTAGGTTGCTGATGGTAGCCTTGTAACGTTGGTCCCAGTTTTCTGCAGGTCATTCACTAGATCCCCTTGTGGTTCTGGGATTTTTCCCTCACCGTTCTTGTGATCATTTTGTCCCCAATGGCTGAGATCTTTACGGAGCCCAGATCGAGGATTAGTAGTGGTCTGTATCTTCCATTTTCTAATTATTGCTCCCACAGCAGATTTCTTCACACCTCGTTGCTTGCCTATTGTTCAGTCTTCCTGTGCCTGGTGCAGGTCTACAATTCAGTTTCTGGTGTCCTCCGACAGCTCTTTCGTCTTCACCATAGTGGAGTTTGGAGTGTGACTGTTTGAGGTTGTGGGCAGGTGTCTTTTATACTGTTAACGACTTCAAACAGGTGCCATTAATACAGGTAATGAGTGGGGGAAAGATATTCTTAAAAAGAAGTTACAGGTCTGTGATACAGACAGAAATCTTGCTTGTTTGTAGGTGACCAAATACTTATTTTCCACCATTATTTGCAATAAATTCTTTAAAAGTCAGACAAAATGATTTTCTCAATTTTTTTTTCACATTTTGTCTCTCATAGCTCATAGTTGAGGTCTACCTATGATGTCAATTAACGGCCTCTCTCATCTTTTTAAGTGGGAGAACTTGCACAATTGGTGACTGACTAAATACTTATTTTCCCCACTGTATGTATATACACAAAATATACACTACAGCTCAAAAGTTTTAGAACACCCAGTAACGATACTGTACATATTACAGTGGCATGATATTAATCAAGAGCTCACATCACAGTACAATGACTGGCTGAAATTCATTAGTTTTATTGGTTTACAATCAGCCATAACATTATGACCACCTCCTTGTTTCTACCCTCACTGTCCACTCTATCAGCTCCTCTGATCACACAGGAGCTCTTTGTGGTTCTATAATTTCAGACTGTAGTTCATCTGTTTCTCTGCAGACTTTATTCTCCTCCTTTCACCCTGATCTTCAATGATCAGGACCCCACAGGACCACCACAGAGCAGATATGATGTGGGTGGTGGGTGAAAAATGCACAGTGAGTGTGAAACAAGGAGGTGGTCATAATGTTGTGGGTGACAGTACAGTACCGGTCCAGTTCCAGAACCCATATTGAGTATTGGTTTAACTTTATGAATCATTTATGAATCATCTCCCAGGTCACGTGTCCAAAATGAGAAAAGCAACGATTCCTAATATGAATATATTAATATAGATCAGTATTTTTCCCACGTAGAGCATTAATATGCACATAAGAAGAGAAAGCTCATTATTACCAAGATTTTTAATGATGTCAACCTTGAAGACGTCCTGAGGCTTGGAGCAGCTGAACTCCACTGTAGTTAGGGGCTTACTTTCACCGAGGGTCTGTATTGAACCACAGGTTCGAGAGGCACCTTCACCCACACATACGGTACAGTCAGGGACATCAGATGTTCTACTGATCACCACTGTGGTACTTGAATCAGTGACCACGGTCACAGTTCGCCCTTCTGAGAAAAAAAAAAAAAAAAAAAAGATGATTAAAAACAGGTTATAACTTTCAATCCAGGACGATTCAAGGACGCTTCACAATCGGCACAAAGCGTACTCTCTACCGAAACCTCCGTCCACCTGGAGGACTGCATCGAGCACAGACAGAGTCCCAAACCACATCTGGACATACACTCACACACCTCCAGCCAATTCACCTCATATCCATGTTTTTGGGACGTGGGAGGAACCTTAAGTCCCCGGAGGAATCCCACACAGACACAGGGAGAACCTGGAAACCCCACCCAGATAGGGCTTCAAACCCCAGACCCCAGTGCTGGGAGGCGAACACGCCAACCACCTTCCCAATATATCCACAGCGTTGTTGGTTGAATTCAGGTTCCGGGGTCATGTGCTGAATATTAAAAAAGTTTTTATTCCAGTTATCAACAAATGTAGTCCCTTAATTGGTCCATTTATGGCAATATATTGTAAATATTGGAAAAGTTAAACAGTTAAGTTATTGGATATAATTCCAGGAAAGAGTGGGGGTGGGACTTTCGGAAGACGTTTGGTTTCTGGAGAGATGACTCTACAATATTTCTATATGTTCTAAGGTTTATTTTTTGTTTGTTTCTTTGAATCGATTAGAATTTTGTAAATTAAAGCCGAGATCATGTTCATTCTCATGCCTTTAATACTGCTTTACAAATTTCCAAACAACGACAAGGAGAAGCACGAGGACGAGGGGTACATACTCTTCTGGAGGGCTTTTGGCTTCACTGTGAACAGGCTGGTGGCCAGTTCCTCCTGCGGCGAGACCAGTAGAGTCACGGTGGCCTGGTTGGGCAGTTCTAAATGTGACACAGACCCGTTGCTGCAGAACGCCTGAGTCTGGAAGGCTCCATCAGAACCACTTGTGGCCACAGAGTACCTGTAACCACCTGCGCAGTTCTCTCCATCAGCCACCTTCTGCAGACCATCTCCGGGAAAGTCCACAACCAGAGTGGTCTCTGCTGGAGCCACCAGATTCCAAACAAATGTTCTGTTGAATGCGGAGAGGAAGGGGGCTGGAACGGTTCCTTGAGCAGGAGTGCAAGAACTTTTGGTGCAGTCTGGAAACAAAAAGACACATTACGTTCAGTCACAAATCTCACACACACACACACACACACACACACACACACACACACACACACACACACACACACACACACACACACACACACACACACACACACACACACTTTAGAATAGCCAATACACCTGATCTCCATGTTTTTGTTACATGGGTGGAATTCTGCCCACACAGGGCCTTGAACCCAAAACCCCAGTGCCAACTAGATCCTGAAGCACTGCTGAGAATGTTAGTGACATCAGGATGTTGGATGATCCCCACCTCATAATTTCTTACCAGTTCTGCTCTCAACCAGGACGGAGATGCTCTCCTGGGGTTCAGAACAGTTTAACTCCAGTTTGACGTTGTTATTGGACTTAATGACCAGAGATGTAAAACAGTTTGCATCAGTTAGGTCTTGGAGCTCACAAATACTGCACTGGTCCAGAGGCAGGAAGGTGGACAAGGTCACTGTAGAAACCTTGTCAGGCTGGACTGCAAGCTGAAGACCTTCTGTAGAGGCAGAAGAAGAGGAACAGATGTCAATAATCAGCAGAGACAGAAGGTCAAAGAAGGCCAGCAAGCTGTGGCTTCACTTTCTTGGGAGTCAAAGCAATTGTAGGCTTAGCTTTTGGCCAGAGGGTCATGGAGCCTCACTGATGCTCATGGAGGTCCCACCTCATATCTTACAGAACTTAAAGGATCTTTTAGAAGGTTAGTTCTGGTGCAGAGACCACAGGGCACTTTGAGGTGTTGAAGACAGACTTCTGAAGACCTCAATAAATAAAAGCACAATCATAAAGACACTTTGAACAAATATTAGATATTTGGACATAATTAACAGGACGTTATTAATCCCTGAAGGGATTAAACACTGTGTCCACTCTCTGTCCACTCTATCAGACACTCCTACCGAGTGTCTCCACCTTGTAGATGTAAAGTCAGAGACAGAAGCTCATCTGTTTCTGCACAGTTTGTGTTGGTCGTCCTCTAGTCCTTCATCAGTGCTCACAGGACGCTGCTCACAGGACGCTGTTGGCTGGACATTTCTGGTTGGTGGACTGTTCTCGGTCCAGCAGTGACACTGAGGGGTTTAAACACTCCAGCAGCACTGCTGTGTCTGATCCTCTCATACCAGCGACACACACTAACACACCACCACCATGTCAGTGTGACTGCAGTGTGGAAATTTGTGAGTAAAGTTGTACAATGTTTAACATGTAGAACTGTTTCCAGCTCTGCTCCTATAATGATGGATCCCATTTAAATACTCGTGAAGAACTCGTGCAAGGAGTTAACTGAAGTGTCACTGGAAGCCCAATCGTGGGCGTGTAGTGAACAGGGGTGTGGTTTGCCAGTTTGACAGGCTGAGAGATAGGGGCTCACGAGAACGTCATACTGGTTAGTCAGGTTGTACATTCTTCAGCAAACACAACTGCTTTCCATTCACTTTGAACAACACTGAACCAGGTCTGAACAGACCAACTGCTCCAACCCTGGTCCTGAAAACCCCTTGTCCTGCACATTTCAGTGGAATTCTGCTCCAACACACCACCTTCAGCTCAGGAAGGACTTTGATAATGATCTGATCCAGTGGACCGTTACACCAAAGTCCAGAAGGTCTGGTGTGATGGTGTGGGTGCAATTTCATATGATCCCAGATCACCTTTGGTCTTCATTACAGACACTTTAACAGACCAACGTTACGTTAATGAGCTCCTGCTCCTGCTCAAAAGGTTCTACCTTCTCTGAACACACAGTCCTAGTCACAGCTCTATTCCAACAGGACGACACTTGTCCACACACTGCTGCTGTCTCAAGATCTCGTCTTGAAGACACAGATACTACGCCGTGGTCGGTCTCATCTCCAGACCTGTCCCTGATTGAAAATGTGTGGATGCTATTGGACGCTCTATCAACACTCCACCCCTACCACACCATCTGCAGAACTGAGGGAGAACATTCAAGCTGCATGGGATGGATCATCACAGGACACCATTAGGAACCTCTACACCTCCATGCAGAGACGTCTGGCGTGTTGCGTTAAACCCGACGCCGTCCTGAGAGACACCACTTCTGTATGAGTAGATCAATAAATATTGATCAGATCAGTCTGAGTCTGTCTGATGGAGCAGTTTTCAGCCTTTTCCGCTCATTTGTACATAAACCTTCCCATGAAAATCAATATTTTTCACCAAAAACAAAACTTTAGACAGAAGAGTGGTTGGTGTGGTGCAAACAGATAACACCAGCGAGCCACCACACCATGTGGGAGCCTGGGGTTCGATTCCCAGTGCGAGTCCTTGGGTGAGACTCCTAAAACTACTCTGACCTCCTCTGGAATCTGAGGAACCTTATAAGTGACTCTGGATAAGAGCGTCACATGTAATACAGGTTATTGATCATTTCCTCACTTTTTCACCACTGATTGTTCTATTCTTCCATTCATCAGCAGCGTCTGATGCTCATGAACAAACGTCAGTGAAAAACAACCACAGAAGGAATTTTCCTGACTCTACAGCCCCCCCCACACCGCTTCACAAGTCTGGACCTGACAGATTCGGATTGCACAAATGTACACAACCAAGACGCTCAGCTGGGAACAGAGATCCCGCTTAGAAACAGCAGAACGTTAAACTCAATGCAGCCTGAGTTCAAATCTAGAACCTCATTTTACAAAAACTGTATTGAGTAAGAACAGTAGAGAACCACAGCATCACAGGGGATCCATTCATTCTCCAGAACATCTTCTCGGTTGAACTGCTGAGACTGGTTCAGATGGTCCAGTACGACGTGTTCTGTCTGCAGAGTCAGAATTGGATCAGATCTGACGTCTGAAGAATGCTGATGGTTCTGCTGTCTGACTCCCGACTTTGTTTACAGTGTTATGGAGAAGGTTCTGGATTACAGTGCTTAGAAGGATGATTTGGAAAAACATAACAGCCCTACTGAACAATACACATTCATAACATCTCATCACTCAAAACTCCTTTCAATATGATGTAATGTATATGTGGTGGGGGTCTGTCTGAAATGGGGGGAGGGGGTCCCCCGAGCTTCGTCCTTTCATACGAACCCCTAGAACCCCAAATATACAACCTCTCTCCAACCAACTGGAAACAAAACCCCAGGTCAACAGAACACAAATGACCTCTGGGGACACATATACTCTATGGTCGGACAAACCCTGCATGGGCTGAGCCTCGTGTCTACGCCTGATCTGATGATTATGGCCATTTTTAATATCGTTCAAAATTAATTTTGATATACCGATATTTACGATATATCGGCCAGCCCCTCATTGAAATCAGGTTTCCATCATATTGTATCATATCAGCAGTTCTCTTTTTCAGTCATATCGCCCAACCCTCGTCCTGTGGTCTCTGCACATTAGTCCATAATGAAGAGAAGACACACCAGCCTTAAATTGCCTTACATCCTGTAAATCCCCTCGTACCACCAAAACACCTCTGAACCATGGAGGTAAGGACTCCACAAGACCTCTGAAGGTGTCCTGTAGCATCTGCACCAAGACTGACAGCAGATCCTTTAAATACTGTAAGTTGAGATGGAACCTCCATGATCACCGAAGAGCCTCGGAAGTCCATGACCAACAGTTGGCCTTCCGTGGAGCAGTAGTTCGGTAGGTACTGAGCACCGCATACCCCACAAGACCTGTCTGATGTTCAGGAGATGTTCCGACCCGGTCGTCTAGAACATCAGTTTGTTTCTTGTCTCAGATTCTTACTAATATATCCACCCCTCCACAGGAGACACTGGAACCAGATCATCAGTGTTACCTTCATCCCGGTAGGCCTGTCGTGATCAAGATGATAAAGTGTCCCAGAAATAATTGTGATTGATTATATTATTTATTATTATTGATGTTTCAATGTTACGGCTGATCAATGTGTCAGAAAAGGCCCACCGTAGGATCACCATGGTAACTACTAAGTGGCCGAGAGCACATTTGGTTAATGGTCTCAAGGACAAAAGAACAAAACTGTGATGTTCTAAACAACTCCAAAACATCAGTCAGGTCTTGTGGTTTGTTCCTGCCGTGGTCAGTACCTACCAAAAGTGCTCCAAGGAAGGATAACTGTTGTTCATAGGGTCCAAAGCTCATTGATGCTCATGGAGGTCCCACCTCACAACCTACTGAACTTCAGGGACCTGCTGTAACTGTGAGAGAAAGCTGCTCACAAGCACCATGATGAGTTCTAAATGGCTCTGAGCACATTTCTGCAACAGGAACAGATTGTTGGTTAATGATTGATGCAGCACCATCCCAATTTCTCTCAATATCCAATCATCATCGTAATAGTAGGTCAGACCAAGGGGGAGACCACCTCCATCAGCTCTATCATGGTGGATATGCAAAACCTAAACACTAGTTATTCATTTGACAGCTTCACCTCCACTCCAGGCAAATTCCCACACCAGCATGTAAAACCAGTGCTCATCAAGACTGGATCTCACAAACATCACACAACACGCTAATCAGGATCACGAGGAACATTTACTTTGATTACGATTAATGAAGGATGATCTTAATGACCAATGGACAGGTCATTTTAATGGCTCAGGGTTCGAGTTCTCATTGTTGCTTCTATGAGACAGACATGTGTCATGCGACTATACATTTGGTGGTTCGCTTGTAAGGGGTCGGTACAGACGCGCACACACACACACACACACACACACACACACACACACACACACACACACACACTTTAAT
Source organism: Acestrorhynchus altus (assembly GCA_034509495.1). Classification (NCBI taxonomy): domain Eukaryota; kingdom Metazoa; phylum Chordata; class Actinopteri; order Characiformes; family Acestrorhynchidae; genus Acestrorhynchus; species Acestrorhynchus altus. The sequence continues at coordinate 38,430,587 of CM067505.1, read as the reverse complement.
AATGCTGATGGACATTCTAGACCTTTCTGTCCTATCCACTACATCATCCATTCACACAACCCTAAGACATGGACTTGCTGTGCAGTTTAGTCCAAGACTAGGTTTTTGGTCCACATCTGGGAAACCAGTCCTAGAACGTGCAGGACAGGACAAGTGGATCTGCTGCAGGTAATCCAGAAGCAGGCATTGGAAACCAGAAAATGGGATGATTGGAAGCTGATGGACATTCGAGAACTAGGGGACACTTTCTGTCCATCAAATTTCACTTAATCCATTCTCTTGTGTAAATTCAACATTACTGAGACTTCATGTAAAATTAGAATTTAATAGGAAAAAACAGTAAAAATATGATTTAATATAGAATTTATTTCGTCCCACCTTTGATGATTAAATGTCTAAATCAAACTTAGATCACATTTATAATAAAAAATAAAAATGCTATATTATATGAAAATTACAAAGTTAAACTTGATTTACTTTCTAAAATTCCAAAAAACAGGATTCCATAGATCCCTAATAAACACAGATCATGGATATGTGGTAGAGCGAGCATCACAATGAACACTCTCTCACCAGTTAAGTTAGGAAAATGTTAATATTCCCAAGCTTTCGGGACACTTCTACTGACTCCTGCTCAATAACATCCCCTTCTGGAGTTGTGGAGGGCGTGTTTGGGGCGTTAGTCCATGTCTGGATAAACCAGGTCTAGAACCTGTAGGTGAGGACAAGCGGATCTGCTGCAGGTAATCCAGATCCAGGCTTTGGAAGTTGGGAAATGGGAAGATTGGGTTACCAACAGTAAAGTTAGTGACCATTACTGGGAACAATGATCAGCAGGCCAGTCTACACCAGTCCCTCCTCTCACCTGTGTGACTCACCTGGAGGAACCGGATCAGAGTTTAAGGTGCAAAAACAAATCATTAAAGCTTCATCCTGACATTCCTGGCTGAACCCTGGACCTCTGGTCAGGAAGGTCAAACACATGTTCTGATGATCAGTCATGGCTGGAAGCTGGACTCACCTGAAGTTTGGGGAACCAGTGCGAGGAGCAGTCCTAAGAGCAGAGAACCCATGTTCTTCAGTCCACTGTCCTCAAACCCAAACCCAAACCCAAAGACACTCATCCCAGTTCGGGTCAGGCTTCGGTGCCGTGCATGGTCTCTGGATCTTCCTGTATTGGAGATTTGTAGATCAGCTTCCTGATTCTCCTTACCTGCCTGACGTCCTGGGCGTGGCTTAGAGCTACCTGTCCAAACTTGACATCGACAGGCAGCTCGAATCCGGCGAGGGAATGAAGAGTCCTGGAGATCCTGGAGACAGAAGTGCTGGCAGGATCAGGCTCAGCATGCTGGACGCTGGAGGAACCAGGTCCAGAACCAGGTCACATGGGCTCCTGCTCCAGCCCAAACCCTTCAATGACAGCTCTGAGCAGAGCTCTGGAGATCACCACTGATGACCTTCTCATCAGAGATGATGTGAAATAACCTCACTGGGATGGAGCTTCTGGAGGTCTGCCTCTCCTGCCTCTCCTGCCTCTACATGCCCAGTGACACCAGCATTCCTTCACTGCACTGCCTCAGGGGTCTCCAGTTCACCACCCACCCCACCCAAAAGGTCCTGCAGGTTAGACACTGGAGTGAGATCAGAACAGATCACCAGACTGGAACCAGTGCTGCCTTTACAAAGCTCCCATTTAACACTGGGAAATAAGAATCTGCACATCTGTAGTGACAGTCTGTCGCCACTAGAGGGAAGCACAACTCCAGAAACAGCACATAGATGTGCAAACGCACACACTGACCACTGGACTCTCTGCAGCAGATAAACAAACACCAGCCTAGTGCCATGTCTGCTCCAGAGAGTCCTATTCTATTGGCAAGATTCTCTACTGGGGCTGCTTTTGCACATCTGTGTCAGCAATGGATGCAGAAGCTGAATGCTTAATTAGGGGTGTTCACATCTGTTTTGGGTGATAATATCAAGTATTATAATAAAATTGACCTCAGTTCTATTCTATTCATAAAATAAATATAGTCCCTCTCTCTCTCTTTCCCTCACTCAGACAGAGAGAGAGAGAGAGAGAGAGAGAGAGAGAGAGAGAAGCTTAAACTGCAGGGGAGTGGTGTGTGGAGATGTGTAGGGGAGCACTGTGTGGGAGGTGCAGAGGGGAGGAGTGTCTGAAGTGCAGGGGTGTGGTGTGTGAAGTGCAGGGCAGCGGTGTGTGAAGTGCAGGGATGCGGTGCATGTGGAAGTACAGGGCAGCGGTGTGTGTGTGAAAATGCAGGGCATCGGTGTGTAAAATGCAGGGGTGTGGTGTGTGTGTGTGATGTTCAGGAGTGCAGTGTGGAGGTGCAGCGGTATGGTGTGTGGAGGTGCAGGGGAAGGCTGTGTGGAGATGCAGGGGAGCGATGTGTGGAGGAGCAGGGGAGCGATGTGCAGGGGAGCAATGTGTGGAGGTGCAGGGGAGTGGTGTGTGGAGGTGCAGGGGAGCAATGTGTGGAGGTGCAGGAGAGCGGTGTGTAAAATGCAGGGGTGTGGTGTGTGTGTGTGTGTGAAGTGCAGGGGAGCGATGTGTGGAGGTGCAGGGCAGCAGTGTGTGGGAAACGGTACCATGACAGCTGTTTCACCTGCTGAACCTGCAGTAAGTCCCGGGACAGGTGTACAGGTGTACAGGTGGGGGCAGTAAAGAGCTGCTGCACTGCTGAGCCGTCAGACAAGAGCCTTCACACCTGAGCCAGAGATGAAGGGGCGGGGCCAATCCAGAGTTATGTACACACAGCATTCTTCTGCTTGTAGTTTCACATCCCCCTCTCTGATCTCCTCTGTGCTTTTGGGCCCGAATACTCGGCCTCGAAGAGACAGGCATTGGTTTTCTTGAAGGTCCTGCTGGGACAGGTTGCAATCCAGTCAAAACACAATACAGGGGGTTGGGTCTACAGACCTGGACCATACTTTGAAAGTGACGGTCAGGATCACCCACATTTTATGATGACCCATGATCTTCAGGCTTTCGATCATGTGTGGGGTGTGGTGTTGTGTGACCCTTGTGAGGATGAGCCTTTGGTTCTGATTGTAGGACTGGCTTTGGTATTTTCTGCTCTGTCCATGCATGTGTAGGTGTTTTTCTTCTTTTCATTGACTGAACAATTGTTTTCAATAAGCCTGTCTGAGCAGGTCTTCTGTGAGGAGCGTTTTCTGGTGAGATGGTTTTTATCCTCAGTAAATCATCCTCTTCACCCCAGTCAGTTCAGTCGTTACTCTTCGGTTTAATCAGGACTCCGCCAGCGAAAGGCTGGAGAAGCATGTAGGTGGCCTCAGGCTGTGTGTACAGACTGCTCTGAGAAACCTGAGATCATATCTTCAGTATCTGCTTCTGCATTACTTCATTTCAGAATTCCAGAGTGTGATCCTTTCCTGTAGATTCCTGATAGCTGATGTGGTTGGTCCCAGCATGTTCAACTTATTACCAAAGATGTTTCAGGTGGCTCCTTGAGCTGTTCCAGAGAGCAGGAACATTACAGGAACTTTCTTTAATGTGCTGAAAATGTGTGACATCATAATGTCTTACCCAACATTCCCAGAAAGACAAAACACACCCTACCAGACAGGAGCTCTTTGTAGTTCTATAATTACAGACTGTAGTTCGTCTGTTTCTCTGATACTTTATTCTCCTCCTTTCACCCAGATCTTCAATGATCAGGACCCCACAGGACCACCACAGAGCAGATATTATGTGAGGGTATGCTCAACCTGCATACAGACTCTGACTGATCAGAGAGAGGGGGCGGGGCTGATGCTCAACCTGCATACAGACTCTGACTGATCAGAGAGAGGGGGCGGGGCTGATGCTCAACCTGCATACAGACTCTGACTGATCAGAGAGAGGGGGCGGGGCTGATGATCAACCTGCATACCTGCAGACAAATCTAGATCGGCCTTGGATCTCCTAAAAATAACGTGAAAAAAAAGACTTTATTTTAATAAAATGAAATGAATAAATAATGGAATTAAATTACATAAAACAAAAAATTTATACAGCCCACAAAATTGGATTAATCATGTCGTGCTGGTGTTTGAGTACAGAAGCTGTGGTTTGATGTATAAATAGAAAAGGCTCAGATGTGCTTTAACAACCTTTATTAATGTCCTGATATTTTATCTCAGAATAAAACGTGAGGTCTGATCTGATTGGCTGCGTCTGTATTTTTAGAACACGCTCTTTCTTTTTTTTCTTTTTTTCTTTCTATTTCAGTGTTTCTGGTTAACGCATGTTAGGAGGAATGAGGAACAGCAGTGTTTGAGGTTCACAGTGTCTCGATTCCGTGTTCTGGACTCTCTTTGTTCTACTGTGGTCAGAAAAACACAGGTTAAGACTGTACAGCAGCTTCAAGGATGAGTATCATTCGTCCCCTCTGGAAGGTGATGATATGTGAAGATTGTTTGATCTGCTTTGTATAAGGTTCAGTAGGACAGTTAGAGATGGGAAACCAGTGGACAGTGCAGGAATCCGGCATTCCGAGACCAGGATCTGGAATTCAAGACTCAGAAATCATTAGTTGTCTTCTTCTTTCAGCTGCTCCCTTTAGGAGTCGCCACAGCGGATCATCTGCCTCCATCTTACCCTATCCCCTGCCTCCTCTACTGTTACACCAACCATCTCCGTGTCCACCTTCACTACCTCCATAAACCTTCTCTGAGGTCTTCCTCTTCTCCTTCTGCCCAGCAGCTCCATCTCCAACATTCGTTGTCCGATATGTCCATAGAACCATCTGATTTTAAGGGGGACTGTGGACTGGAATTCAGTCTTATATTTAATTCGTTTGTTGGGTTCAACAAAGTATGTCTTATATCTAATGTCAGCACAAGATCAGTGGTATGTTTTAATTGTCACATGTCCAGAAGGCCCCGTGTCATGGTATGGGGTGCAAATTTTGTATGTCCACATACTGCTCCCCTTGAAGACACATACTACGCCGTGGTTGGTCTCATCTCCAGACCTGTCCCTGATTGAAAATGTGTGGGACGCTATTGGACGCTCTATCAACACTCCACCCCTACCACACCATCTGCAGAACTGAGTGAGAACATTCAAGCTGCATGGGATGGATCATCACAGGACACCATTAGGAACCTCTACAACTACCTTTGTCCCCGTTTTAATGTTCACTCTGCTCCCAACACACCTGATCCAGCTATGCATCTCAGTAATAAGACCTGAGTGGAAGGACCAGTGTTAGAGCAGGAACCCACTACCATGTACAAAGCAGGGGGTTCTCAGGACCAGGGTCCAGATTCCCTGCTTTAGAGGAGTTTCAGTGAACAGTTTACCAGGTTTTCAGTTCTCCGTCCCCTTTCGGTTTATTCTGTCATGGTAAATCTCGTGACACACATTCTGATGTGCTGCGGAGATGATCTTACTGGTTGTTATGAAAACAAGACATCCTTAACCCTTTAACAGCCACTATACGAAACATGATTTGGTGCACTGTATAACTGACTGTTCCAAAAGTGAAACTGTCCACTGGTGGACAACTTCAACTGAAGAGGCGTGTCACATTCTTTTCAGCTTTTTGGCAGTGACGTGCTTTAAAATGGTCAGCTCAGTGTGGCTTGTGCTGAGCTTTAATTACAGCAATTTGATCACAAGAAAAGGTCCACTGTGAGATCGGGACGCCTGTGAAAGGGTTTCATGAACAATGTACACTCGAATGGAGTTACTACAATTCACTGTTGCTCTAGGAGGACATACTTCAGAAGATAAAACGGTAAAGGGATTTCAAATAGAATTATGGAGGTTCGTAAATCCGAGCTTTAATCAGCACACGGAGCGTTAAGGAGCTTTCACTCACACACGGAGCTTAACGGGGTTTTGCGTAGTTTAAACAAGTTTAAATGAGCTTAAAGGAGTGTGTGATCAGTGTGACTGATTAGCACAGGTGTGCTGTCGGCTGGGCTATCAGTTCAGATGAACGAGTGGAGTCGAGCTCGGTGATGTCAACGGATTTTAACTCGCCTCACAACTTGGTTTGAAGGATCTGCTCTAACATTAGTCCTGGTGCAAGATACCACGGAGCACCTCCAGAAGTGTTGTAACAGGCAAATGTTGTGTAAGCAGAATATACTTGCATATATATTTGCTCAGTGTGTCTCTGATAAACTCTGTCTCTGATAAAAGTGGTTTTGTTCTAAACGAAGGTTTAAGCACATGTTCTCCCAGAACAGAAATGCTGTTAGGCTCCATGCAAATCTTCTGCTCCCACCTCCATATAAGTGGGACCTCCTACATCCAGATTAAGACTTTTGCATGTACTATCAGTCTGTGAAGTGTGACTCCGTTCCGTCGGTTGGGTGAAAGTGTTATAGTTCAGGGAGTAACAGGATGTTTACGTTTTATAAAGGTCACTGCAGGGGTCCAAGCATTCTCGTATAAAGCCCCCCAACTCTGGAATAACCTTCTCGCTGCTGTTCGGACCTCAGACACTCACTGTCCTTAAATCTCGACTGAAAACCGTTCTCTCAACGCAGGCTTTTTCTGAACACCTTCTTTATCTGTGATCACTAAATTCTCTCCCTCACTGTCCCAGGTCCTGAGCCGCCTCTGCTGCCTGGCTGATGTTGGTCCTCGTCCAATCATGATGCCTTATCCTGATGGATCTCTCCAGTCGCCGCATCTGAGACTCCACTGCCAGCTTTGAAAGTTCAACCTGCACGGACTTCCATATGAACACTGCGCTTGCATCCTTCTCACACTTCCATTCCCACATAACTCATCACTCATCACACTTCTCTATTGTTCTACAACTTTTCATGCCTACGTCTGTGCTCTCCGGTGTCGACCAGAGGAGCACAGGTTCCCCTATTGAGCCTTGGTTCCTCTCAAGGGTTCTTCCTCCTGGCCTGAGGGAGATTTTCCTGCCACTGTTTGTAGTTAAAAGTGCTTTAGAAATAAACTTTGATTGATGGATTGAAATATCTGACTGAATTCATTACAGGATGTTTCCTAAGGAAGATATCTTCATGAATGAAGTCTACTATGAAGGGTGTGACTGTAGTGACAGAGCATTATAACGAAATATGATGAGTTTGAACTTTGGTTTGGACTGATTCCATCCTTCTTGAGTCATTTTCCACACAAACACGCACTCAGTGACTCAATGGTCCCATGACCAAACCAAACAACCTGAGTTAGTCCTCCAGACAGAATTTCAACATTAGTGCAATTAATTGCGTATCTATGCCTTTCCAGTGGTTGCTTCAACATGTCCAACACATCCTGAATGTAAATGCTTACTTACCACACAGTTCATCTGTAGTTCATCTGTTTCTCTGCAGACTTTATTCTCCTCCTTTCACCCTGATCTTCAATGATCAGGACCCCACAGGACCACCACAGAGCAGATATGATGTGGGTGGTGGGTCATTCTCAGCACTGCAGTCACACTGACATGGTGGTGGTGTGTTAGTGTGTGTTCTGCAGGTACGAGTGGATCAGACACAGCGGTGCTGCTGGAGTGTTTAGACACTGTGTCCACTCACTGTCCACTCTATCAGACACTCCTACCGAGTGTCTCCACCTCGTAGATGTAAAGTCAGAGACAGAAGCTCATCTGCTTCTGCACAGTTTGTGTTGGTCGTCCTCTAGTCCTTCATCAGTGCTCACAGGACGCTGCCCACAGGACGCTGTCGGCTGGACGTTTCTGGTCGGTGGACTGTTCTCTGTCCAGCAGTGACACTGAGGGGTTTAAACACTCCAGCAGCACTGCTGTGTCTGATCCACTCGTACCAGCAACACACACTAACACACCACCACCATGTCAGTGTGACTGCAGTGCTGAGAATGACCCACCACCCACATCATATCTGCTCTGTGGTGGTCCTGTGGGGTCCTGATCATTGAAGATCAGGGTGAAAGGAGGAGAATAAAGTCTGCAGAGAAACAGATGAACTACAGTTTCAGGCTTTGGGGAAAATAATGAAAGCAGTGTGTGAGAGCTTTTCCTTCTGCTGTGCTGGATCCAGCTGTTGGAAGTGGAAGGCAGACCCCTCCTTTCGTCCCCTTCTATTAGAAGCCATAGCCACTGAAGTCGTCGTTCACTGTGTAATCAGCTTTACATCCAAATAAGGAAATAAGGAACTCAGTACACAGCTAAAGTTCAACACAGTCATGCAACTCACTGAAACTGTCCTCTGCTGCCCACTCCATTGATGACCAGTGCAGTGATTCCCAAACCGCAGAATCGAATGTAAACAAACATTCAGTGTTTCTCTGAAACACAGTGAATAAAACGGCCCATTGTCACTTTTTTTAGACCGGAGCAAGGGGTCAGATGTCTACACCAGAATATGTAGTCCTATGCAAAAGTTTGGGTACCCTTGGCCAAGCGTATCCTAATGCACAGCTATTCTTTCCTACCATCTGATAAAATCCAGAGGTAAACTGAAAGCCAAGCCACCTGTTTTCATCTAAAAGACGTTTAGGAATCGTGTAGTTGAATAAACCTCCCTAATCTTTGGACACCCTACTGATTCTGCCCTTAAATAAAACCCTCTTTGGCAGAAATCCCAGCTTGCACAGCAAGTCTTTCAGTTCTGCAGATGGAATTCTTCTCACCTCCTAGCAGAAGACCTCAAGTGCTGAGATGTTCTTGGGTTGACTTGCTGTTCAGCTTGTTTAAAGTTTATCTATGAATGTTCTATGATGTTTAGGTGGAGGCTGTGAGGGTCATCTCACAGATTGCTAATCCGTGGTGGTTCTGAGGTGTAGAACCCACCCTCTTCAGCTTTTTAACAAATGGTTTGATATTCGCATGCAGGGTTTGATGATATTTTTTGGAATACATTCTTGTCTCCACCTCTGCACCTTCTGCCAATGCCACTGGCAGCAACACAACCCCAGTGCATGATACATCCACCCCCACACTTCACAGTTGGCAAGGACTTCTTTTCATCAAGCTGAGTTCCTTCTCTTAAACTGTAACTGTCCAATACAGTCCACAGGACTTGATTTTTCTCTGGATGTTCTCTACTGCCTTAGTCTTCCAGACCTCCTCATTAACTCTTCAGTTCCTGTGAACTGTTGCACTTTTGAAATCATGAACTGAAATGAATAAAAAACCACGCCTTGTGGGTACCGATTCAATTCATTTCATTTTCAGATCTATAGACCAGCTTCTCGACTCTGGACCAGAGGCATTTTAGAAGATTCCTTGCTTCAACATCCCCCCTGCAACTCTGAACGGGCTTGTTATTGAGCTGATTAGTTGAATCAGATGTGATGGGAGCAGGGAAAATGTCAGATGTGCAGGGCAGGGCTGTTTATGAATAGTGTACTTGAATAAACTTCCCTTTTGTCAGGGCTGCAGATGTTTGGACACCCTATTGATTCTGCACTTTAGTAAAACCCTCTCAGGCAGAAATTACAACTTACACAGCAAGGGTTTCAGTTCTGCTGTTCTTGCTGAAGAGGAGGCCCTGAGGAAGACCTAGGGCGTGCTAGAGAGATGTCTTGGCTGGCCTTTTGGAATCCTCCCAGAACTGGAAATGGTGGCTTGGGAAATGGAGGTCCAGACCGCAGATAAACAGCAATTAATTTATGGATGTATTGTACTGTATGAATCTTTAGAATTAATCTTCTAGAAACTTCTAGAAACATCTTGTTTATATAATATAATAAAATATAATATAATATAATTAGTATATAATATAATTAATATATAATATAATTAATATAATAGTAAAATATTACTACAATATAATTAAAATGATACTAAGATACACTTAATAAACTTGTCATATACACGTGTTGAAAGTTGTAATATGACCACTGTGCTTATTAATCACATAATCTGCATCTCTTAATATTTATTCAAACCTATCACAGCAGGAGGAACCAGGAGAACCCAGAGGAACCTCAGACACAGGTGGAGATGTGGAGATCACACAAAACGCGACCTGAGTGAGAATCAACCCACAACCCCAGACCCCTGGAGCTGTGTGACCCCCGCACTACCTACACCATGCTTTACAGTATTTTAATTAATCATACTGTATATCGTCACTGTCACACCTTCAGATCTCTATGTTCACCTTTGTTTAGTGTTTAATCAGGCGCTCAGACATAGCATATGACCAGTATACCCACTATAACCAGTATATATTAAGTGTACCATTTTAATACAGCTTTAGTATAAATGATCAGTTCCAAAGTTCAGTACAGAACAGCACAGTTTCATTTAGTTTTATAATAATAATAATAATAATAATAATAATAATAATAATAATAATAATAATAATACAGATCTTTTACTGGAAAGGATTTTTTTAATTCAATACATATAAAATGATATTATTTTGCAGTGCCATTTTATTCACTAGAGTGGTTTTAATGTCATCTCACACACACACACACACACACACACACACACACACACACACACACACACACACACACACACAGTTACTTTATGGCAGTATGATGGACTGGTTTTAATGGCTGAGTTTCAATTTACCAATGGAAAGTGGAACCTGAGTCAACATGATCTCTGATTTCTGCTGTATGTCTAAATATTTATGGACACACCTTCTAATGGACACATGCAACTACTTTAAGCTGCACCCATTGCTGACACAGATGTGCAAATACACACACAGCTTGTCTTGTCCCTGTAGAGACGTACTGCCAATAGAATAGGACTCTGTGGAGCAGATAAACAAACCCTATTGTCTCCATGTCTAATAGCAGGTGTGGACTAGAGGGTACAAAGACCCCCAGCATTGAGCTGTGGAGCAGTGGAACCGTGTTCTCTGGAACGATGGAGCTCCATCCAGTACATTTGGATGGGTGATCAACCAACATCCTCTGGGAACCACTGGACTGTGCATTGATGGGGCCCATTTGGGAAGGGTCCCAGGAAGAACCCATGTAGAAACCCACCCAAGCTCATGCCGGGTGGGTTCTGTATTCACTCTTGTGGCTGAATGCAATCAGATCCTCACAGCAATGTTCCAGAATCTCTTTAAACCCCACTGATTTGAGGAGAAACAGTGAATGAGGAGGTGTCCCAATACATTTGTCCACGTGGTGTTGATCAGATCAGTGAAAGTAAAAGCCAGCCAACAGGTGGAGTCTCATATTGTGGGCGTGGCCATGCTGTCAGCGCAGTCCTTGTCTGATCTGAAGTTCAGCTCTGTTCTTTCACTTTGTTCTGTCTGGATTATCCCTCACTCTGACTGTTCTCCACCATGATCTTCAGCCCACTGTGTCTGCTGAACCTCTGGATGTACCTTCTGCTGACAGGTAGGTAGAGCTTGGATGTGGTGGTGGTGTGGTGTGGTGTGGTATGGTGGAGATCGCCACTGCTCTCAGATGAACCTGTGAAGAAGACACAGGCTGAGACTGTCTGCTTTCTCTTATGTCCTGTAGATGAAAATGAAAGTGTACTGACTCTACCCCAACATTATCACCACCTCCTACATTCACTGTCCATTTGATCATCTCCACTGACCACCACAGGACCGCCACAGAGCAGCTGTTCTGTGTGTGGTGGGTCATTCTCAGCACTGCAGTCACACTGACATGGTGGTGGTGTGTTAGTGTGTGTTGTGCTGGTACGAGTGGATCAGACACAGCAGTGCTGCTGGAGTGTTTAAACACCGTGTCCACTCACTGTCCACTCTATGAGACACTCCTACCGAGTGTCTCCACCTTGTAGATGTAAAGTCAGAGACAGAAGCTCATCTGTTAAGCTCATCTAGTTATTTATGAAGGTTCTGATCTGAAAAACAGCTCAATGTTCACATCCTGTGGAGAAAAACGGAGATACAGGGTTTTTCTTCATAAGCACGTTTAATGTGTTTGACTAATATACCAGTGGAAGGTTGGACCATTTTCCTCCAATCATTTCTCATTTATTTGATTGGGTTTGACTTTAATGACCAAACAGAAATTTATTTGAGTGACTGACCAACCACACATCCCACTTCATCCCACATGACATAAGACCTCTATTATGGACCACCGTCACCGTAGTTACAGGTTATACGTATATATAGCTTTTGAACAGCTGACTGTGTTGCTTCATAGTTAGATGTAAATCAAACGAATAAAACTTGCTTCCTTCCAGACCTTCACAGTCCTCATCAGTTCTTGAGTCCACCAGAACTTCTGCAGAGTTGAGACCTGGAAGGTCTCTGCATTATCCACAATGCAGCAGTGCGGCTCTTCTACAATGTTCCTAAATTCAGTCGTGTAACTCCTCTGCTGCGTTCCCTTCATTGGCTCCCTGTAGCTGAACTTCAGATTCAGAACCTTGATGCTGACCTACAAAGACAAAACTGGACCAGCCCCTCCATACATGATGGTAATGCTCAAAACTCGAGCTGTGTCAATCGGACACTTATAATAGATCCAAACTGACCTGGAATACGATCTGATTGACTTCCTGTAAAATTGATGCACATCACTGTGAAGCCAGATAAGAAGATGTTATTCCACACTTCTGAATTCCACAATTTTAGATTCAAATTAGGGCAAAAAGAGAAAATTGAGAAACGGGGGGGTCTCATGGGGTCACTTTTGCTTGTTGATCAGCTCCTTCATCCACTTTTATGGAGGGTTCGGACTTTCAGACCAGAGGCAGTTGAGGCAGGGTACTGTCTCGAAACAACAGAGGATCAAGAGCAACTGGCTTCGTATCAAAATCCGACTCCCATTCAGGAGCACTGGTTATTCCTGTTTGTGTGTGTGTGGCAGTGACGTGGTGGGGAATTCCCTCCTTGTTGTCTGCGGCCGATAATGAAAATGGCACATAAAGGAAGCAGGTGTGCAGGGAGGAGTGTGAGGACTGCGATGGGGTTATAAAACCCCTTGAAAGGTCAAGCAAATGTCCATAGCAGCCTGATGGCCATTCTCATGTAGGTGTTGGTTTGTATGAGTGAATAACAGCTGGTTGCTGGTTCGATTCCCTGAACTGGCAGCAAGGCAGTCATCTCCGCACCTGCTGCTGGGCACTGTGGATAGGGCTGCCCACCGCTCCGGGCATGTGTGCTCACTGTCAGTGATGATATAGCTGATGTAGTTCAGTACAGAACATCTGCTGTAGGTGTGTTCCGAGTCCAGTCGGTTCTAATGTACTGAGTTTAGGTTTGTTGCTGTAAGTCTGTTCATTAATGCTCTCCTTCTTGATTGTTGTTTTAGCTGCAAGTGACTCCATCGTCATCAAGCCTCCCAAAGTGGTGGTTGAATATGGAGCTCCAGCCTCAGCAGTGTGTTCAACAAACCTCACGCATTTGGGGATGGGCTGGGAGGCTCCTTTGGGTCCAGTGGACATGACAGCTGGGGTCAGCACACTCATCTGGAACGCGAGCAGTGTTACAGAGTGGGACATCAGTCCATTTTGCTTTGTCAGTATGATTGACTCTAAACAGAAGAGAGAACATCTCACAGTCGTCGTTTACAGTAAGTTTCTCTGACTGAAAAATGCCCAACATCACACCCTGTTCACTGTCCTCTACATTTGGACGTCTACGTCACTGTGTAGTGTTACGATAGGAATCGGAATTGTGCTGTGCTGTGATTGGATAAAAAGAAAAATGGTTTAAAAATGGTTTAACAATGCCACAAACACAGACCACCGGAACGAATTTACCGACATGCCGTTTATGAACATTGTACATTAATAACAAGTGCATTTCCTGTCGTTCTGTACATCCTGGTTCTTCCTCTGAGATGCTGCATATGAATCTTCAAACCAAACAATGCAATAGAGTATGGATGGATTATGTGGTGCTCACTGCTTGTACATACTGCGGTGCACTAACCCCAGATTAGTGCACTGTATAGTGAACAGAGCAGAGGTCTGTGTGCTACCAGTACCAGCACCATAAATGGCAATGGAATGTCTCTGTTAATGTGCAAAACAAATGTGTGAAACACTGCAGTCAGTGCAGCAACATCACACACCCCTAAACTGAAACCCACCAGCAAGGTGTGACAGACACACCAACACACTAAGCTTTTATAGCGCTGGTGGAGAACAATCTAGAGCAGTGTAAATGGAGGAACACAATCAAGAACTCTCTAATGGGAATGACGGAGAATATTTTCTAGAGAAGTGCAAGAGATGCATAATATATTAGGAATAACAACATTCCAGAATAGTGTGAATAGTGGAGAACATTCTATAGTAGTGAGAAAGAAGTGACCAGTGTGAATGGAGAACAAAAATGTAGAGTGGAAGAACATCCTGTGCTGTAGAACATTGCTGTAGAACATTCCAGAAAAATGGGAATGTTGAAGGAGCAGGAATGGGGAGACATCACACAGAGATATGAAGCAGCAGTTGGCTGTTTGGGGTGTTGGTGGTGTTGGGTCAGGGTTCTCCAGTCTTTACTGTAGATCACGTTTCAGATCAGTCAGACATCAGATGACAGTGAGGGAACCTGCATTTGCATTCTTTTGTTGATGCTTTTGAATAACTATGATTTTCACTCGACAGAGGCTCCAGAAAATGTTTCCATCAGTCTGAAGGATTCCTCAGTACAAGTGATTGAGGGGATGAACCGTGAGCTCCAGTGTAACATCGAGAAGGTTGCTCTAGTTGGGACCCTTGTTGTGAAGTGGTACAGAGGCCAAACTGAAACGAAACAAGATCATTTTTCTGTGTCTTTCAAAACACTGGACAATAAGTTGGCAAACCTCAGTATCACTCCCAGTGAAGCGGATAATGGAGCTGAGTACAGGTGTGAGGCACAGCTGGACCTGGGACCTGAAGGACCTCATCCTCTTCCTAAAGTGACGTCAGAACCTCTCAGCATGAAGGTTTATCGTAAGTGTCATCTCTCCTTTAGTTACAAGAATATTAGCAATCTAGAGCATTATGAATGCATTCTAACATTCTAGATCAGTATGGATGGAGGAGAACATTCTAGAGGAGAGGGAATGGGGGAGAACTTTGTAGAGTAGCATGGGTGGAGAATACAATTTTAGAGTAGTGGGAATGATGGAGAACATTCTAGAGTGGTAGGAATTGAGGAGAAGATCCTAGATTAGTGGGAATGGAGGAGAACATTCTGGAGCAGTGGAAATTGAGGAGAACATTCTCTATCTGTATGCATGGATGAGAGCACTTGAGTTTTATGAACAGAGGAGAACTTTCTAGAGTAGCATGGATGGAGAATAAGATTTAGAGTAGTGGGATGAAAGACAACATTTTAGTGTATTATTAATGGAAAAGCTCATTCATTCTAGAGCAGTGAGAATGGAGGAGAACATCCTATTTTGGTATGGATGGAGGAGAACATTCTAGATTAGTGGGAATTGAGGAGAACATTCTAAAGCTTTACGAATGGAGGAGAACATTGCAGAGCAGTAAGAATGAAGGAGAGCATTCTAGATTATTGTGAATTGAGGAGAGCATTCTAGAGCAGTAAGAATGGAGGAGAACATTTTAGATTAATAATAGTTGTGGAGAACCTTGTATAGCATTATGAAAGGAAGAGAACACTGTAGAGCAGTAAGAATGGAGGAGAACATTGTAGAGCAGTTAGAATGGATGAGAACATTGTAGAGCAGTAAGAATGGAGGAGAATATTGTAGAGCAGTTAGAATGGAGGAGAACATTGTAGAGCAGTAAGAATGGAGGAAAACATTGTAGAGCAGTAAGAATGGAGGAGAACATTGTAGATCAGTGTTGGGCTTTAGTGGTTGGGTGTGATTTCTAAATCGTGTCCAATTTCTTCAGACATCCCAAAGCACTACAGAAAAGTGGAGACACTTAACCAGACAGAGGACCAGCTCATCTTAAACTGCACTGCAAGAGGAAACCCCCCTCCTACCTACACCT
The DNA here is from genome assembly GCA_034509495.1 of Acestrorhynchus altus. NCBI lineage: Eukaryota > Metazoa > Chordata > Actinopteri > Characiformes > Acestrorhynchidae > Acestrorhynchus > Acestrorhynchus altus. Next base: position 38,414,745 of record CM067505.1, on the reverse strand, counting down.
GGGACCACCCTCATCAGGGTGAGGGGGTTAATAAAGCAATCCTGACGTTACCTCCTCGGACCGTGGGCAACTATACTTGTACTGCCACGAACAATCTCGGTTCTGCACGGAAACAGTTTATCATCAGAGCTCCGAGTGAGTGGATCAGATTCCTGTTCTCTCAGTTCATCAGTGCTTTGACTGATTATAGTAAACGTGTAGAAGATTCAGCTCCAGCTACAGGAGAAATCATTTTTATTCGTGTGTTCATTTCCGTGTGTAAATGTGTGAATATGTAACGTTAAACTGCAGTTCTGTTCTTCTCTCTCAGGCTCTGCCACCCCTTTTCCAACGTGGGCCATCGTTTTGTTAGTGCTGCTCGTGCTTGTGATGGTGATTTCTCTTGGTTTTCTGCTCTACAAGAAGAATTGCTCGAAGTCAAGCTGCTGAAGTTCTTCATCCACAGAGAATCACTCTGCCAAGTTCATTGCATATGAAATACAGTTGCCTTGAAATGTTTCAGTTCTGTAGTGTAGAATGATGTGTTAGTAATGTGTTAGTAATGGTTTAGTTTATTATTTATGTTAAATATGTTAACGCTGTAGATACTTCATCTGTTTCTGAACGGAGTGCCTTGCTATTCACCACTGTTTAAAGAATGAACTTAACATGTGAAATGTTAATGAAATAAATGATTGTAATAAATTCCAAACAGTGTCATAATGACAGAAATGTCTGAGCTTACGAACGTAATACAACATATTACACTTTAAAAATATTTATCTTTTTATATATTTACTATATAAAGGGTTTTGTAAGTGACATCCTGATAATTGTAAATGTGTAGATAATGTTTACAGTAAAGAAATCATGGACTCAATAAAATGGATATCTAAATTAAATAAAAATAAATAAATAAATAAATAAACAAGTTATTAATAAGTAAAAATAATGACAATCATTTGTGCTTATACAAAACAAATATTGTTTATAGACTTATTGACCTTTTTATTTATTCTTTCTTTTGTTCATTTATTCATGTATTTGGAGCCCTACTGGGTCCCAGTAACAACACATATTCAAACCCACCCAGCCCAGGTTTCATCCATGCAAGCCTCAAATGAGCATGTAGGTACATAAAAGCATCCCAGGTAAGTGATGAGAGGTTCACTGAATTCATGACTGGCTTCTTACTTCATAATATAATATAATATAATATAATATAATATAATATAATATAATATAATATAATATAATATAATATAATATAATATAGGTGAACAACAAAGGACAGGAAATAAACTCCCTGCTGAGCCAAAGGGCGACAGTTCAGGAGAAACTCCCTCAGAGCTGGAGGAAGAAACCTTCAGAGGAACCTGGCTCACAAGTGTGGACCCCTCCTCCTCTGGTCAAACTACTTATATATAGTTATTTAGGGGACAATGGACCCCACACGTCTGTTCTAATACTCAGGTGGACTGGTGTGATTTTATTTTGTTGGTGGACATAATAGTAACAGTAGCAGTGAATTAGGGTCTGTGTACACTTCTACATAGTTGGTGATGCAGGTTGGCAACTAGTCCAGGGCAGGGTGGGAAACTAGTCCAGAGCAGGGTGGGAAACTAGTCCAGGGCAGGGTGGGAAACTAGTCCGTGGCAGGGTGGGAAACTAGTCCAGAGCAAGGTGGGAAACTAGTCCAGGGCAGGGTGGGAAACTAGTTCGGGGCAGGGTGGGAAACTGGTCCAGTGCAGGGTGGGAAACTAGTCCGTGGCAGGGTGGGAAACTAGTCCAGGGCAGGGTGGGAAACTAGTCCAGGGCAGGGTGGGAAACTAGTCCAGAGCAAGGTGGGAAACTAGTCCAGGGCAGGGTGGGAAACTAGTCCGTTGCAGGGTGGGAAACTAGTCCAGGGCAGGGTGGGAAACTAGTCCGTTGCAAGGTGGGAAACTAGTCCAGGGCAGGGTGGGAAACTGGTCCAGGTCCAGTAGCTAGAAAGTGGGAAGCCAATGTGAAATTGTGGCAGGGATCTCTGGGTTCTTCTCAGATGGGTCAGAGGACCTCAAGGTTATCATCTAATCAGCTCAGTGGGTCGTCATTGACTCGGAAAAGGTAGAGTGATGTAATTAGTTTGATGTTTAAAAAGAGAACAGAGAATGTAAAATTACCGGTGAGTGACTCCAGCAGATCTTACTATAACAGCTGAACTAAGGAGAGAACCAGAAGAACATAAACATGGAGAATCCTGGAACACTGGTGTTCAACCATCTCCAATGTCACAAACCTGAGTGATCGTGTGAAGGAGTCCAACGGCAGCACCAACATCCCAGTTTACCATAAATCCCAGTGTCCATGAACTCCTGGATCTGCAGTCTGTACTGAAGAAGTGACTTTTCAGCTCACATAATATAAAGTAATATAATATAATATAAAACATGCATGAGAACGTTCTCTGTGCTGGTTGGTCAGAGTCCATATTGACTGGAGAAGTGCAGACCTGCATCTACACTAAAACAGCAAACACAGTTCCACTGTACAATCAGTTCCCATGCAACAATCTGGTTGTGGGTGATAAGCTTGTTTGTGTGAAGTTGTTCCAGCAGGGTGAGATCAGCGGTATGACATTTGCATTTTGTAATGTTCAGCCATAACATTAAACCACTTGTCTGACTCCATCTCTGAAGGTGTCCTGTGGTATCTGGTACCAAAACTAACGTTACAGCAGGTCCTTTAAGTCATGAGGTGGAGCCTCATTAATATAAGTGAGTCTTGGGCCCCTTGACCCTGTCACACTGTGTCCTTCCTTGGAGCACTTTTGGTAGGTACTGACCACTGCATAACGTGGTGGAACAGTGGTGATGAACTGGACCACCTGAAAAAGTGGTCATGGCCATCACAGTCCCTCTCTGTGGGTACTTGGGGTGTAATGGTATGTGTACTCATTCCGAGCTCTTGAGTACAGGGGTCATGTTTGGTGCACACAGGAACTGTGGGAACTATATAGGGTTAGGAGTATTGCTATTGTAACTATAGGCTTGTTTGCCCCCCCGGTCAGACAAGGTCCATATCTGCATTGTGTGTGTGTGTGTGTGTGTGTGTGTGTGTATATAATCCTGTACTGTACTCATGGTGTATATTTTGTTCAGTGTTGTTCAGTTCTTCTACCCATTCAAACAAAATGACTGGCGAACTGTCCATGTTTTCTATTATATGTCCCCTCCCATACTGAACCCTGAGGTCCGGACAGACCTCAAAAGCTCAGAGCAGTACAACATCCCAAGAACCTTACAAAACCTCACAGAACTTTGCAGAACCAGGGAAAAAAAATCACCCAAACAAGAACCAAAAGGCTCTTAGCTGCTACAGAAAGCTGCCCGCTGTGACACTCAATGAGGGGGATTGCTGGGTATTGACCATGCAGGGTGCCCAAACTTTTGCTTTGAACAATTTTTGATATCTTGAAGCTACAAAAGATACAATATTGTGACACAATATAAAATTTCAGGTATTTTAAGCAAACGTCTGCATGCCACTAGCTATATTGTTATATATTCCAAAGCAAAAGAGAATTGTGAACTTTGACGATCTGATGAGTCGGACGGAGACGTTCTGACCTTCATACCACCTGAAATAACAGGTTTACGGCAATGTGTTGAACAGAAGACGACACGCATTGTGGTGACAAGACACGTCTTTATTATATTACTTTGATAGGATTGATGAATGCGCTCGGTTAATATGAAAACATCTTAAAAAATGTTAGACAGGCAGATCTCAGCTGACGCAGACGTCACGTATATATATACTGTTAGAATCACTCATACGCACGACTGTTAGACCAGCAGACTGTTCACGTGTGAGCTGCAGGATGTTCCGGTGTCTTAGTGAAACCGTCTCACCTGAAAGAGCAAAGGGTCATTCAGACAAAGACACAAACACAGCAGGACAGCGAGTCTTATTGTTCTGTACTGTATAAGAGGAACATACCGTCTGGAAGCACATCCCGTTCTAATGTACGGAACATCTGTTTAATTAAACACCTGCAAACAGAAAATAGATCATTTCTTGGGATCTGCTGTGTGGACTCCAGGGCTGCTCCCTCATTCCTCATCTCCAGTGTTGTGTCATTAACCTGACCTTCATGTTGATGCTACTCCAGGCTCGGAAATGCTGGACGAGACTCCAGAACTGCGTAACACTGTGTAAACACGTCATACACTATGTCATACTCATCCGCATTGTTCTTTGAACACCACCAGTTCATGAGTAAAGTGTGAATCAAACTTCCTGAATGAGGGAGCAGCCGAGGAACAAGGAATACCAAAGATGGCCTAACGCTGTATACATATGGACACATATAGGTTACATAACTTGGCTACTTCTTTTGATATTGATATTCAAAACTTTATGGACAAAAATATTGGGACACCATCATTCTATAATCAAGAGTATTAAAAAGAGTTGATTGTGCTGTTGTTGGAGTAACGGTCACTACTGTCCAGGGAATGTTTGTATGAGGTTTGGGAGACGACGGAGGATCAGAAATGTTGTCCTTCGGTCAGTGTGGTTAAACACACAAAATATTTCTATTGGGTTTATAGGGGACTGGACATAGTGATCACACAAGAGCTCTTTGTGATACCAGGTTAATGGCAGGCAATGTCACTTCAATACAAATGTATTTCTAAAGTGTTGGTGGCCTCAAAGCAACCTTTTGAACCTCTGGGTGAAAACCCCCTGTGAGCAAGCAAAGTGCAACTGTGAAAAAGTCCTTTAGACCAACGGAGAGGAACTAATTCTCCGAAAGCAGAACCTACACTTCTCTGGCCACAAAACTGAGCCCAAACAGGAAACGAAAGGGAAGTGACATCATTGTGGACGTCACGTTATCACAGACGTCAGTGATCAGATTTCCACTCGCCAAGCAATAAAGCAGTTGCTTGACCCTGTATTTTTGGGGAGGGTTATTTAGTAATGGAACCCTTGGAACGTAAACAGTGAGGTGTTAAAGCACCTCTGGGGAAAAGCTTTAAGTTGGTGAAGAACCTGTGGTCCAGGCCTTCAAATCTGGACCCAGAGTCCTGATAGTGTCACTGAGTGTCACTTCCCTGAACTGACAGGACATGACTGAAATAGTCTTGAGCAACTCCCCAGCTGCTTCATAGGGCTGCCCATCGCTCCGGGCATGTGTGCTCACTACCCCCAGTGTGTGTGTGTGTGTGTGTGTGTGTGTGTGTGTGTGTGTGTGTGTGACTGTGTGTGGGTGGGTTAAAAGCAGAGGATGCATTTTCCTGTGTGGAGCACAGTGGGTCTATATGCACATTTACATTATTAACAATTACTGCCTCGAGAAGTTCATGACTGATTGGCTGAATGATGTGTTAGATCTGGCTTGGAGTTGAAACCTGCAAGAAGGTACCCCAGCAGGAGCAGGGTTGGTGACCCCTCCTTCATAGGTGGACTTTTACTGTAGAATGTCTGTAGGTCTGTCAGTCTCACCTTTGGATTTGGACTTGACAATGAACGTCTTGCTTGACTTGCCCAGCAGGTTGGAGGCAGTACAGGTGTATGTGCCCGAGGAAGGAGCTGTGAGGAGCAGCTGATTTTCATCATTGTCCTGCAGGTTTGGGGAGCTCCAGCTGTATGAAGGTGCTGGATTTCCTCCTGCTGAGCAATTGAGCAAAACTCCCTCACCGCCAATAAGCTCCAGCACCTCCTGCTCTGGGCTGAACGGGTTGGGGGGGTCTGACAAAGTTGAACAGGAACATGGACATTAGACCATCTCTGACCAGGTCAGTTAGTAATATGTCATTAATTACATTCTGGCATCAATAGATCAATAGATCTTCACGCTAAAGCTCTGGTTCAGCTGCGCTGTTGGACATGGTACAACTATCAGTGAAGTGTCTTCAAGGCTGTGTCCTGCTTTGTGGTTATTTGGTTGTTATAGTATATCGGGTGGTTTCCATGGTGTTGCTAGCTGGTTGTTATAGTGTTGCTATGGTATCCCTGATGGTTGCCATGGAGTTTCAAATTGGATGCTAGGTGTTGCTATGGTTGTTGTCAAGTGGACACTAGATGAGAGCACAGGTGTCACAAGGTGATATGATGTTTCAGAAAGTTGCTATAATGTTGCCTAGTGGTTGTTAGGTTGTTGCTAGACACTTGCTATGGTATCACAGATGGTTGCCATGTTCAAAGTAGTTACTAAGTGGTGTTGATAAGTGGTTGGTGTGATATCACAGAATCTTTCTAGAAACTTCATAAGTTGGTTTTAAAAGACATTTCTACTTAAGAATTGTTGGTGACTTCTTTGTGGAATGCTGCCAGTTGGGTGAACTAACCCCAACATCAGCTATAAAGACCACACTCCACACCACAATTATGAAAACATCTAAATCGTAACTGTCCTGCAGTTTTAAGTTCTCCAGATTGTCATATAATCGTTACTACTACCCACACGGGGCACCACATTAACCACCTAGCAACACCATAGCAACCACTTAGCAACACCATACCAACAGCCTGGGATACCATAGCAACCACCTGGCAACACCATGGGAAACACCTATTAACCACTTAGCAATATCATATCAACCACCTTGGATACCATAGCAACCACCTGGCGAGACTATAGGAAACACATTGCAACCTCTTAGCAACACCATAACAGCCATCTGGGATACCATAGCAACCAGTGAGAATGATTTTAACTGGGCAGCCAGTCTGCGTTTCTGGTCTGTGGCTTCAGTCTGCAGGCCATGCTGCTTGAATGGACTTACAGTGAACAGTAATGCTGATGGGCTCAGACTTCACTTTGGGTGGAGGTTGAGGTCCTTCTGGTCCCAGTTCTAGTGCTGCCTCACACCTGTAGGGAGCTCCGTCTTCTGCCCTGCTTGGATTGATCAGTAGGGTGGAAGACACCTGTACTGGAGTAGCTGGAGACAGCTCAGAAAACGTGTGGTTGTAGACCTCAACTGAACCTCGGTACCACCGCAGTGTGAGGTACTGCACAGGCGCAATGTTCTGCACCTCGCACAGTAGCTGGTACTCTCTACCTTCCACAATGGGTCCAGTGTGGTTGACCAGGCTGATGGAGATGCTGTCTGGAGTCTCTGGAGGAGGACAAAAAACAGTCCCTGTCATGTCTTTGAGCTGGTCTGAGACACAACCTAGGGGTATTATAACTGGGTCTCAAACCAGTACCCAAGGGCCCGGAGAACTGGTTTAAGAACTGTTAAGAGTAAACTGGTTTACTCTTCTTTAGAAGAAAAGTCAGAGCAAACCCACATAAAAATACATATGTACACCATTTAGCCATAACATTAAGACCTTGATTTTACAATCACTGTCCATCCTATCAGCTCCTCTGACCACACAGGAGCTCTTTGTGGTTCTATAATTCAGACTGTAGTTCATCTGTTTCTCTGCAGACTTTATTCTCCTCCTTTCACCCTGATCTTCAATGATCAGAACACCACAGGACCACCACAGAGCAGATATGATGTGGGTGGTGGGTCATTCTCAGCACTGCAGTCACACTGACATGGTGGTGGTGTGTTAGTGTGTGTTGCACTGATATGAGTGGATCAGACACAGCAGAGCTGCTGGAGTGTTTAAACCCCTCAGTGTCACTGCTGGACTGAGAACAGTCCACCGACCAGAAACGTCCAGCCGACAGCGTCCTGTGAGCAGCGTCCTGTGAGCACTGATGAAGGACTAGAGGACGACCAACACAAACTGTGCAGAAACAGATGAGCTTCTGTCTCTGACTTTACATCTACAAGGTGGAGACACTCGGTAGGAGTGTCTGATAGAGTGGACAGTGAGCACTTGTATAAGTGTCTGTAATCCAGATGTATATTCTGGGTTTCATTGTTGGTCTTGTGGATGATAAATCTATAATTATGAATAATGACTCTATATTTGGTATCACCGCAGCCCTACTGAAGATACTGCACATACTGTAGAGGACCAGGTTGAGCTTCTCCTCGCACTGTCTGGGTGCAGTGAAGAAAACACCGTAGCAGATTGGCTCCTCGATCCAGTCGATCAAACTGTCCACCTGCCACTGGACGCTGAGGTCACGCTGAGTGTGCGACGCTCCAATGGCCGACTCCCATCCCAGCACACGGACGGGTCGGGACGCCACACAGCTGACTGTCACCGGCTCTCCGAAGGCCACCACCACTCTTGAGGGCGATATCTCAAGAGAGCAGCTGTCACATGAGGCTGTGGAGACAGCTACTATTATTATCATCGTTTCCATTCACTCTCCACCACACTGGTTATGTTCTAGAGCATATAGGCCTACTGCGATTAAGCATTATCAGATGGAGCAACACAATCCTGCACTGAAAATGAGGTGTGTCCAGCTGGTCATTCTACACTTCAGCACTTCATCTCTTAATATAGACTATGAAATTCATCCCCCACTCATTTTCTAAAAATAGTGTGTACACTGACATTCCAAAACACATGTGATATGTGGTAATATGATCCTATGGTAATATGGACCAGGGAGTCTTGGTTTCAGTTGTTTGGGGCTGATGGTAGGGTTTGTGTGTGGTGCAGAGCCCATGAAGCCATGGATCCCAGTTATCAACAAGGCACTGTGCAGGCTGGTGGTGGTTCCATATTGGTTTGGGGTGTATTCTCATGGATGGGTTGGGTCCACGGATCCACCTAAACGTGCCATTAACCAGTGCTACTCCATTTCACTGCTTGGTGATCATTTGCAGCTCTTCATGGACTTCATGTCCCCCCACAAGGAGGGGATATAGCACACTGTTGGTGGCCGTGGATAGATGAGGGCTTGCTCCAGCGACATGAAGGATCTGGGACCCAAATAAACCACGAAGAGGGAGAACTGATGGATTGTTGCCCTCCATTGACTAACAGCTGCATGACGACTACCCTTGATGACTGCAATGGTGTTGCATCGGACTGCCATGGAGACGCTCAGAATGACAGCCGGTCATCTTCAGTGACGAGTCCCACTTTTGTCTTTGTGGAGACAACCAATGAATCTGTGTGTCCTATTCCGAAAGTCTCATCTCCAGACCTGTCCCTGATTGAAAATGTGTGGGATGCTATTGGACGCTCTATCAACACTCCACTCCTACCACACCATCTGCAGAACTGAGTGAGAACATTCAAGCTGCATGGGATGGATCATCACAGGACACCATTAGGAACCTCTACACCTCCATGCAGAGACATCTGGCGTGTTGCGTCAAACCCGACGCCGTACTGAGAGACACCACTTCTGTATGAGTAGATCAATAAATACTGATCAGATCAGACTACAGTTATCATCAGTTATTGATCCTGATCACCTTCATCTTCCTTCCCAACAGCACTGCAGTCCCACACGTCCTTCTGGGTGCAACTATTTGTATGATTTTTTTTTTTACCATGAGTGTGTATATTTAAATGAGCTAAACCAAGCAGCAGTTTACAGATTATGTCATTCCACCAGTATGTGGATTTTGGCACCGTCTCCAAGTCCAGTCAGTCTCAGAAATCCCATCCAAAACAGCAAACAAATGCCTGAAGGTCAGTTTAAAATATACACACAGCCCATCTTCTCCACCTACGACTCCAGGACACTATGTTGACTTACCTGTTTGGAGAAGGAAGAGGACGAGGAAGCATTTCAACAGGTTTTTCATCATCTTTGAGATTTTGTTGATATCTCTCATAGTCCTGGAAGAGAGGCAAAAGGGATTACGACTCGGTCCTGCTTGGCAACCCGAAAACTGAGCTTTGGCTGCTAACAAAAGCCCTGCTTTGCATCGCCACTCTTGTCCATGCCATAGTTCGACTGAATGGCCTTGAAGGGGGGACCAGAAAGGACTTGGGGCCCCCGGAACAGCAAACCCTCTCTACCCTGAGAACAATCCCTGCAAACCAACCCCCCTCTTGCTCACCTCCAGTGACGTTACACCAGTTCCAGGGCCAAACATGCAGGCCTTGAATTCAAATCAGGCCAATTGTGAATCCTGACTGAGGTTCTTCAGAGGTTCTTGATTTCCCATACAGGGTAAATCAGGATTCCTTAGGAACATTAAATTAGAGAGACTATGTTTATTGTATAGTTGTATATTGTATAGTATAATTGGAGACATTTTTAACATATTGGGAAAGAAACACAACCTCCACATATACCACGTATCCATGATGCTACGTTAACCATACATTCATAGTAAGACCGTGGTAGAACCAAGGTAGATGAACCATAGTAACCATGTCAGCGTTTTCCTTCCATTATAGAAGAACATGGTAAGTTGTTATGGTTCAGTGGCTGCTGTGGGCTGGTGGTTCGGGAACCAGCCTTGTGACTGGAAGGTTGCTGGTTCGCATCCCTGAACTGAGGTGCCCTTGATCAAGGCTTAACTCCCCAGCTGCTCCCTGGGCACCATGGACAGGGATGCCCACCACTCCAGGCCTGTGTGCTCACTGCCCGAGTGTGTAACCACAGGTTTCTTTGGGTCAAAAACAAGGTAGATACAATGTAGAAACAGGGTAGAAATCCCATCGTAAACATGGTTCTCATTCTCTACATTAGCGTGGTAAAACTAGAGTAAACCATGGTGGAGGTACCGCAATAACCATGTAATAGTAGGAACACTACGTTAGTCACAGTCACTTTATGTTAAAACCATGGATACAACAGCATGGTAAATATGGGAATGACTCTGGAAGATCACAATTCCGCTATTTTGATTCCACTTAAATGCACCAGAGTGATGTAATATCTCTCACCATAGCAACCCTCCCACATAGGGGTCGGGAGTATTTGCTCATTCCAGCAGCAGTGTGTTAAAGAGGAGGCCTTGGATTGGTTACAGTAGGTTTAATTCCTCACAGCTGCTGTGAAGACCGTCCCATTAGAGTCTCCGCAGCAGTGAAGCAGCAGTGAAGGGCTGTGCTCTTTTGGGTTGGAACACATCTCGAAAAGTGCTGACAGTGAATCGAGAATCACAGCACAACGACTTTATGATCTCGCTCGTATCTGAGCAGGTCGCTGTGCCTGTCCAGCTTTCCGTTCCGCACTGACGGCCCCTGTATGGACTGGGATGATGTGACTTGGCACGATGCCTTAAAAAGGCCCCAGAGAAGCCAGGGTTGCCATGAATACAAACTCGCTGCAGAAACACAAACAGTCCCTCACTAATGATTACAAAGCTCTCATGCAGGACACCAGACGGCCTTTGACAAACACAAACAGCCTTGTTTTTTTTTATATTTTCATATTATTAGAAGACATGCTCTTCAGGTTTTTTTGTTGGGGTGGGGTGCAATATGAGATGGGTGGGGGTGGTGGAGCACAGTCAACCATGTCTATGAGATATCCAGATGTTTGCTCTCACACACTGAAAGTCAGTGTTGAATCAAGTCCAGCGAAATGTAGATACTGAAAGCTGTTTGGAAATGCATTTTATAAAGAGCACGTCGCCATGGATACAGAACACACAGTAAAGTTGGGGAGTTAACAGCTGGAAAGCAACTGGAAACAGCATTTTCAGATTCACATTCGCTGGGATGGGGGGACATCCAGAGAACATTTAGGACATTAAGGGGAATTCCACTGATTCACAGTGCTGAGGTGAAGCAGACATACCCTGCTGGTGTCACTGGGGCTGAGCAGTTACCTGGAAATTTCCCGAAAACCCACCATCAGACAGGAATGCTTGCTTGGAATTTCGTCTTAAATTTAAAATAAGAGAACATTCATTAACAGCACTTATGACAACAATGAACGTTACTCAACGGTTTAATGTCTCCACTAATGAAGAACTGACCACTTCAGACGTTAATCATTAAGAAATATTTTCTTTCGCATCAATAAAAATACATTTTTTAAAATGTTTTATCGAATAAAAGAATGTCAAACTAAAAATCAGCCTCGGTTCTGGAGATCTCTCCATCATAGAACCCACTATGAGATCTTTATTGTATCAGAGGGGGTTTGAGGAGAACGGAAGAGCGTCTGTACAATGACTGACGCTGAAACATCACAGAGCTGAAAGAATTCCGCACGGAGGAGTGGGAACGTCGTTCTTCCAGTCGATGTCAGAGACGGTAGACGGTTCTAGAAACATCTCACTGACATTATTTCAGACAAAGGAGGAGATACAGCTTTTGGGTCAGAGGAGGTCCTAATTTCTATTTATGATGTTTATAAAGTTGTAATATCTGATGCTTTTTCTGTTATTACAGAATCTATCGCTCTGTACATCCTGATTTTTAGACTTTCCTACAATTATAAAATACATCATTTCAGTTTCATGGTAGATTCATTTTTTACACCTACAACAAAACTTTTACATGATTAAAAATTCATCTTTTGAAGTGCAGTGAATACAGGCTCTGACAAACTTACAGATATTACAAACTCAGACCTTAAGCAAGCTTATTGTATCAGTCAAAGAAACAAACAGCTGATATCTCCAAAACAGCAGCTCTACAGGAGAAGGAAACACCTTGATTTTGACTGGATGGAGCGATTCTATTGGTCCATTCATCACGAACGTCTGATACAATATACAGAACAAAGGCCAGATTCACATCATGGAGAAAAGTGAAAAACAACAAAAATGGAGATACAAGGTTTTTGTTTTTATTAATGCGGCAAAAATGAGAATACTGTGAGATACAGCTCTGCTGCGTCTGATCCACTCGTACCAGCAACACACACTAACACACCACCACCATGTCAGTGTGACTGCAGTGCTGAGAATGACCCACCACCCACATCATATCTGCTCTGTGGTGGTCCTGTGGGGTCCTGATCATTGAAGATCAGGGTGGAAGGAGGAGAATAAAGTCTGCAGAGAAACAGATGAACTACATTACTAACCCTGTTACTAAACCATTACTAACCCTGTTACTAACCCATTACTAACTCATTACTAACCCATTACTAACCCTGTTACTAACCCATTACTAACTCATTACTAACCCTGTTAGAAAATATGTGTCACTTTAAATGTAATGAACATAAAATAAATGAGTTTAACTTTTTTATTTCAAATCTGAGTAAAATCTTTTTATCATATTTCATTTTTTACAATATGTTCAGCTGTTCCAGTGAAAAGTCCAAAGAATGAAAGTTTGTATTGAGGAAGGATGAGTCCAGTTCACGCTGGAACACGATAGGAAATTCACACGATAAACTGCAGAACCCAGCGGTTCCTCGCTGACAGGCAGCGTCCAGGAGTCCAAAGGTAAACATTGACTTTCTGATAAAAGCACACTTTGATTAAATTCATGGAACAGCAGTCAGACAGACACCTCACACACTCTTCAGTTCTCAATCCAAATCACCAAGTCACAAACTATAAACCCAACACCTCCCAGCCCCTGCAGCAAGGATCAGGTATGGATCAGGATGGCCATACTGGTTTCCCTTTCCAACAGGAAAATCCCCAGTGCTCAAAGAACAGCTGTGACTCTCACTGGTCAGGAGCAGAAGGAACCCTGAATCTGAGGATCTGCAGAGGTTGAGTCCAGCGCTGGTGAGCTGTGCTGTTTATAGCGGGAGTGACTCTCTGTGGGTGAAGAACCTCAGATGATTGAGTTGGAGCTCATCTTCTTGCAGATCAAATAACCCACAATCAGCACCAGAACCAAGAAAAGCCCTGAAGCAACGATGGCCCAGAATGTAGTGCGGTCATTTCCTGAGAAGGAAGAACATAATTATGAACTCAAAGTAACAATTATCTAATTAGTGTTTTTAAATAAAGATATTTTTGTCATTAGTTTTTCATTTTCAAGAATCATTTTCTAAAGACTTGTTAATATTTCAAGAAATCAATTTCTAAATATTTAAAAATAAAATATTATTCTCAAACCATTTTCAAAAAACAAATCATATTTCTATTTCTTTTTTTAATTACTAACAGAAAAACATTTTGTAAACATTTTGTTTTTTGATTATCTCCAGAACACGTTTTCTAAATAATTGATTTACTATCTCAAAATAATACATTTCTAAACATTTGTTCTAATTTTGTGTCTCAAAAATAAAAAGTTAAGATTTTTTACTATCTCAAAATACTGATTTTCAAAACATTTAGATTTTTTTTTGTATGATTATCTTTAAACGTTGATTTAGTATCTCATCACCATGACTGATGTTCTCATTTATGACACAGATATTGTAATATTTTTTAAATTATTACAAACAAAAATATCTTTTTATTTCATTTGAAATTTTGACTTGAAATAATAATATTTTCTCAGCTGTTTGGCCCTAATATTATGCTCTACTATACTATACAACATTATACTATACTATACTATACTATACTATACTATACTATAC